>CAJHQQ010000583.1:0-169570 GCA_905132885.1 Moricandia moricandioides
AGCCTTCTACATAATATAGTACAAATAATGTTACACATGCATTGAAACTAAAAACCCTCAGCCACGTGGCTTTGCTTGAGCTTTCTCTGTAGGCCACCAATCTTGCTCCCACCGCCTATCTTCTCCCATGACCAATTTCCGGTGAAGCAAGATCTAAACCACCGTGAACCTTGGATCCGTTTAGAAAAAGTACTCCTTTCTTACTAAGACACCTTCGAGAGCTAACCGTGACTTAGGGATGAAGAACCATAAATCACCAGTTTAATTTAAACCAGGAATTTCTTCAGACTCAGTAAAACAGATTTTATGCTGGACCGTTTGAACAAAACGCCAACTTTACTAAATCCACTCCAACTTGAGCTAAAGTAATTCATCAACTCCAACCTTTCTCTTGAATGAAGAGACTTTACCTCAAAGCCTTACATCAGGCCACCACGAAGATGGGTAAAGATTGGTACTCGTAAAAGAAATTAGGAGAAAACTAGTGAAAAAGAACCAATCTCTAGCCTAACGGGACTGGAAGGGTCAAGAATAGATCTGGATCTAACCGGAATCAAACTCCGCAACGGAAGAGGATAAAGTCGCCACCGCGAAACATATAATCCGACATGCGGAAGAGAAACTAAGTTATATTTTACAAACAAAAAAATACAGATCGAGGTGATTTAAGACATATTATAAAGATTATCACTGGATGACAAAAGTAAAAAAACGGATTGATGGCCGACGGTATTACTCCGCCGGACACTGGAATTAAAACACGAGTAGAGAAACTTTAGTGAGAGGTTGGAGAAAATGAGACTAGAGAGAGGCTTTTTTCCGTAAATCAGAGAATATAATTCTTTTGCATCCCACGACCAAGGAGGCATCTCCTCCAATGCCCTCAATTGTCAAAAGCTAATTCTCTTATTGGCTCTTCTAATCTACTATGTCCCTATTTCATTAAGTCACTCTGCAAAGTCGAAAATGTCCTTTGCTGGGTGAAAGAAATTGAAATTTCGAATAGGGGTTAGTTCGGTTAGAGGGAAAAATTGGTGGTTTGGCTTTTGGTTTACGATTTGTGATTTTAATTAAAAAAAATCAAAAATTCTCAAATTAAAAAAATTAGGAAGCCTCCGCCTTGCTCCGCCTCCTCTCAGCCCGTCTTCTCTTCCTACTCTCCGTCAACCAAAAGCCAGCTACGAAGCAATTGAGGTTGAAGCACTGAAGGAGTTGACTCTAGCTCGTTTTGTCTTCTTCCTCTCTGCCAGCTACGAAGCTATCGACGTCGATAGCTTCTCCGGTAACATATTCGAACGTCAACGTTTCCACTGGCGAACATTCCTACGGGGCAGGTTGAAATGCAGGTTAGTTCTTCTCTCCTCCGCGAGTCTCACTACACTGGATAGAAATGAGATACAAGGTTTGTAAATGTATTTGTTGAAACGCTATTAGTTCTGGGTTCGTTTGGTTGATTTGTATATGAAATTGATATACAATGCAAGCATGCGGTTGAATGTATGGAGGTGAATGGTCTCACTTGTGAGTTAGATTGGCACCGAGATCTCAATTCAATCGGACCAAACAATTCTTGTTGAAGCATAACTTGGTATAACTAGTAGAACTGATATTTGTATTATATTAGCTTAAACTTGATATAACTGTAGATAACTTGGTAGAACTCAGAACAACTGGTATAAATGTAGCTAACTCATTGTGTTGTTTTTTGTAAGGACCCTACAATGGCGAAACACGTGAGCATACATTTCAAATTCAAAGGTCGCATTTATAGTGTAACCTTAAAGAAGACAGTGGAAGATATAAGTTTGGCAATGATAGAAGAAAGGATGTACAAAAAGGTTGCATTGGATGAAAGTAAGTTTAAACTGTCATTGAGGTACATGCCCGATGGTGGTTGGATGTGAGGAAGAGCAAAATATTTTTGATGATGAGGATTTGTTTGTCTACCTAACGACCATTGATAAAGAGAGCCGTAGAAGTCTTTTGTTTGTGGAGGAGACGAGTAGATCAGAGGAGTTAGAGAAGTTGTCGAGAGTGGGAGAAAGTTCGTTTGGTATGAACTACCAAGTGTTGGAGGGAATTGATGATGAAATGGGACCTAAAGCCATAACTTTGTACGTAGGAGACGGGCAAGCAAGTCAACAGAAAGGATGTGATAGAGGTAGAGAATGATGATGGTAAAACAGGAGATGATTGTATGGATACAGACACCGCAGCTGAGACGGACACCACAACTGAGATGGACACTGCAGCTGCGACGGATATTGTTGCTGATATGGACACTGGTTTTGCATATAGGTATATTGAGCAGCCACCTGTAGAAAAATCTAGTCAGGTTATAGGGAATGGGAAGACGGTTTGGGTCTTAGAAAGCTTCAGGAATTTCCAAGTAAGAAAGCACTTCAAGAGATGGTTGATAGAGCAGCATTTGGTGAATGCTTTCGTTATGTTACCAAAAAGTCGGATCGTAGTCGATTGGTGATAAAATGTTGTGAAGGAAGTTGTAAATGGGGTTTGCGAGCTGCAAAGATTCCACATACTGAAATGGGGTTTTCAGTTAGGAGGTACACAAGTGTGCATACATGCTCTCGAACCAGTCAAAGTAAAAGCAGCAACAACAAGAAGAAAGGCTCAGCGGAATTAGTTGCATCTTTTTTAAATGAGGAATATCCTGGACAAGTGAGAACTCCTGTTCCGAGAGATATCATAAGTCTTTTAAAGTTAAGACTTGGTGTAACTGTATCATATTCTACAGCCTTGAGAGGAAAAAATCTAGCTATTTCTCATTTGCGTGGTAGTTCAGAAGACAGTTACAAGTTGTTGTATAGCTACTTGTACATGTTAGAGCAGGTCAATCCGGGAACAACAACAAATGTGAAGTTTGATGAGGCAAATAAATTCAAGTACCTCTTCATAGCTTTGGGAGCTTGCATTGAAGGATTTGCGGTCATGAGGAAAGTGATAGTCGTGGATGCCACCTTTTTGAAGAATGGATATGGGGGTGTACTAGTTTTGCCAAAGCTCAAGATCATAATCGTCACCATTATCCCCTTGCGTTTGGTGTCCTCGACGGTGAGACTAATGCTAGTTGGACTTGGTTTTTCGAGATGCTTAAAAGTGTTGTACCAGACTCTTCTGAATTAGTTTTTATGAGCGACATAAACCAGAGCCTCATCACAGCGGTAGCTAATGTATTTCCACAAGCTTACCATGGCCATTGTATATGGCATATGGCCCAGAATGTGAGAGCACATGCTTCTAACACCAACAAAGCTCTAGTCGCATGGAAATTTATGGAGTTGGCTAAGTGTTACACGGTGGCTGAGTTCAACTCTGCTTATGCAGCCTTTAAAGTGAGATATCCTTCAGCGTACAAGTATGTTGAGGAGCATTGTGAGAAAGAGACATGGGCAAGGGTTTTTTTCCCAGGTGATAGATACAACTTGGACACTAGCAACAAGGTGGAGTCAATGAACAGCGCGTTTAAGGATGCAAGGAGGTATGCTTTGATACCAATGTTAGATACAATCATCAAACAATTTTCCGAGTGGTTTAATGAACATCGGAAGGACGCTGTGTCTCGATCGATTGATACCAAACTGGTTCCTCTTGTAGAGATTCACTTGCACAACCTCTGGGGCATAGCTGAGAAAACACCAGTGCGTGAACTAAATAGTTATGACCTTGAGTATGAGGTAACCGACAAAGATGATGGGAAGACTTATTTGGTGAACTTGATAGGTAAGAGTTGTACCTGCAAGGTGTATGACTATGAAAAGTATCCTTGTCTTCACGGATTAGCTGCTTACTTATTTTTCCTTGAGGTTGATGCTGCTCCTGGTCGTCGACGTGAAGTGAGAATAGAGTATCATGAGTTGTGCTCAAAATATTACTGGATGGAACTTTGGGCATTGGCTTATTACAAAACTCTTTATTCTGTGCCCGATAGGTCTGATTGGAATGTACCAGATCATATCAAAGAGCTTCAGATCATACCTCCGGATCGACTCAAGAGGAAAGGAAGGAAAAAGGATAAGAGGAATCCCTCAGTTGGAGAACGGCGTAAAAGGACGCAAAACAAACGGCGACCGAGGCAAAATTTTGGTTTCAGTTGGTTGTTATTTGGAAGGGATCGCAATCCTGCCGAATGAAACGACATTTGCGCTTATGTAAAACTATGGAATACTACGGCTTCATCTTTTGTGTTGTGTAATTATTGGTTTCCGCTTATGTAAAACTATTGAATACTACGGCTTATTGGATATTATTTTTATTGCTATCATGGTAGATTAAAATATATCAGTATTCAACTTTTGATTTGTATAACACATACTCTAACTCAAAAATATTAGTGAAAACAACTTTTAAAAAACCATAGTCAAAATAACATGTAATAAAAAACTCATAGTTCCACATTCTGTTACACACCATTGTATTTCTAAGAACATTTTCTTAGTAAGACCAACTTATAAAAGAGCATTCTTCAGAAATCGTGATTTTAAACATATTATTGAGCTAATCACATACCCTTACATCTTAATACAGAAAACTGAATTGTAAAACTAATTTAACAAATTAAAATGATAGGTAAAACTGGAATTATTTGAAATCACCAAAAGTAGAACTATGAAGAACATTAGTAATACCCGAAACTTTTGTATAACTATGAGTAATTTTGTTGGAGGGAAAATTAAAAATATTTTGCCGCCTAAACGAAAAAACACAGTTAATTTTAATTTTCTTTGGCTTTAAAAAGTTGATTCTATCTGCTTTCATCTAGACATCATTACGACATTGAAGTCTTCTCACATTGTCAAGTTCTCTCTCTCTCTCTCTCTCTCTCTCTCTCTCTCTCTCTCTCTCTCTCTCTCTCTCTCTCTCTCTCTCTCTCTCTCTCTCTCTCTCTCTCTCTCTCTCTCTCTCTCTTTCTCTCTCTCTCTCTCTCTCTCTCTCTCTCTCTCTCTCTCTCTCTCTCTCTCTCTCTCTCTCTCTCTCTCTCTCTCTCTCTCTCTCTCTCTCTCTCTCTCTCTCTCTCTCTCTCTCTCTCTCTCTCTCTCTCTCGCTCTCTCTCTCACTCCCGAGTGCGCTAATCACACACATCTCTTCACTCTTTCCCTTTGCATCATGACTCACCCGTACGAAGAATACAGGCACATGAAGCAGTTGAAAAAACATTACGACATGCTAGGGTTCATTGCCGATGCCCAGTATGGTATTCCAACCCGATGCCCATGTGGCGAAGAAATCATACATGATGCTTCTCCAAATCCAAAGTATCCATCAGATTTCGATACTTTACCTAGGAGAAGGTACTTCACTTGCAAGTCCTACAAGGTAATTGTTGTCGGTTATCTTTGATTATGTCGTAAAACTATGTGAAGTTGCGTTATATTGGGTGAAACTAAGTGCAAAATACTAAGTCAAACTAAGTTATACCAAGTGAAACTATGTTAAACTTGTAGGACGATGGGATGCACTTTCGTCAGTCATGGGCTTTCAGTGTTGAGCAAGAAATTGGGCGCTTAAGGAGGAAGGTGGATGATATGGCTGAAGAGATTGCACAGCTCAAGAGCCTTATTACTCGTCCATGAGATTCTCGGTTGCAGAGCTCAAAAGCCTTATTCTAGGTGCTAAAACTTATGTCTATGTTCTTCATTTCGGATAATACAAGTCTAGACTGTTTGTTAAGACTTGTATGAGTTAATGTTTTAAAACTTATGTTATGTGAAACTCATGTTATGTGTTAAAAATAATGTTATGTTATGTTATGTTGTATCTCTGTGTCGACTTGTCTAAACATAATTTAAAAGAAATTTATGTTATCTTAGTCCACAACATCCGTCATATAGTTGTCATAATCAAATTCTAAATCCAAAAACTACAAAACCCACCAAAGACACATAATTCGTCTACTTCATAAAACAACATCTTCACTTCTTTTTTTGGCCTTTCTGCACTTCCTTCACAAACTCCTCTATTGTGCCCAATCTTGAATCAAAGTCGTCAACCTTTTTCTGAACCATCCCTAGCTGTTTCACCATTTTCTTCATCATCTTCATCATCCTTGAAACTTCTCCTTCTTCAGAGGTATTATGAACTATATGTTGGGCCTCTTCTATTGGTCATGTCTGTTTTTCTCGGGCAGTAAGATCTGTTTCGTACATGTCTTCAAAAAAGACCGCCAATCCTTCGCTCAGTCGCTTTTCCCAACTCTCGACAGCAATATCGGGCTTATCAACATCGTCATCAACTTCATAAATTTCTTCCAAGAGAGAGTCTTCTTCTGCAGTCTTCGTGGGGATGATGCTGTCAATATCCTGTCAGCCCAAAAAACACAACATGATTCGTATCACTATACGTAGTTTTCCTTAAATTTTCATTCTTATACTTAGTTTTCACTAAGTTTTTATAGTTATATGTAGTTTTCCATAATTTCTCATATATGAAGTTTTCCCTAAGTTTTTATAGTTATACGTAGTTTTCCTTAACTTTTCATAGTTATTAGTAGGTATCCCTATGTTTTCTCAACTAAACACTTAAACATAAACTCAAAACAAAGAGAACACTTACAGTTTCGTTACCCAGTTCCTTATATATTTCTGATAAAGGCACCCCTCTCATTCCAGTGGCTTTGAATGACCACCTGCACATCTTCGGACAGTTTTCATCAGCTCCATCAATAGGTTCTCTGTACGCCTTTCCCAACTTAGGAATTGCTTTGAAAGCAAGAATCTACAAACACACAACATTTATAGGAATTAGCATCCTTGGTATACAATTGCTATAATCATCTACTTCTTTTTCATACCTCCAATGGAACAAAAAACCTGGAAGAGGCCATAGTGTCTTCTCTTTCACCAACCCTCCAAAAATGATCCATGGTGTGAGAGATTTCCTTCAACATATAATCATAGGAGAATCTCCCCCCATGGAAAGGTCCTGCAGAATTCAAGATCATCCACAGCTCTTTGAAAAAATTCCAATACATTCTTTGCGCCTGTTGCAACCTTCGTTTGCGCGCAAACCACACTTCCTAAGAAGTATAGAACCGCCATCTTCAGCCTGTCTCTATGGGGTCCGATTTCCACCAGCTTTTCTTTCACATCCTCCAACCTTATTAATTCTCCTTCCTTGAAATGCCGCTCCACGAACTTTGTGCTACCACGTTCCTTGTAGCCAAGAGGGTAGTTGCAACAGTTTAGTCCCGATAGCAATGCGTGTTCCCTCAAGCCGTAACGGATAGGAACACCGTTTACAATAAACCACACTTCTTTCTGCCTCATGATATCGCAAGTCCGCAGTAAAAGCATCCACATCCCTTGAACCTTGTGATAACTCTCGCTTTTCATGTGGAAAAATTGCCTGAATTGAGGATGATCCTCAAACCAGTTCCTCTCAACGTTACTGAGCTTTGGTTTCAGTTTCTGAAACGTCTTAATAGCCCCTGCTATGAAACACCTTGTCCCTAGCTTAATTTGTTTCTTATACTCCGACTCATAGAAGAACATTCTAGCTGGTTTGATTGCCTCGGTTCCTTCGGTTCCACCAATAACCTGCAAATAACATTCATTTATATTCGAGTTATAGCAATAGTATTACAAAGCTGTATATATATTTTTTTCAAAATTTCCTAGATCTCAATGTCTTACCATGTTTTCCTAGTAACATCTAGTTATCCAATGTTTTCCTAGTTTTATAGAATAATCTCATTGTTTTACCATGTTTTCCTAATATTATCTACTTATCCAATGTTTTCCTAATTTTATAGAATAATCTCATTATTTAGTTATCCTATGTTACTGCTTATTCCATAGTTCTACAAAATACAACATATCAAATTCATATTTGCTCATTTGTTACCTCTTTTGTTGCCCTTGGGACCTCTTCTCCCACACCACCTTCAGACTCATCACCACCAAATTTATCAACAGACTCATCACCTGAATTATCACCATCACCAGATTCCTCTTCATTACATCCATCATGCTGATCTACATTGTCTTCATCAGAGGCTTTCTCCTCCTCTTCGATGTCTTTATCAGAGGTATTCTCGTTGTCTGCTTCTCCACTCCGACTCATCGAAGGAGCGGGAGGAACCTCAGGAACAAATTTGCTCAGTTCAGAGTCGTCTGTTCTTTCAACCGCTGCCACAGCATCGACAAGAACATTTATCGGCTCTGATACATCGGTCGTTTTCTCTGTTGTCTTCTTTGTCGTCTTCACTTTCACAGACTTCGCCTTCTTCTCTTCTCCTTGCGTTGGATTCTTCTTTCTCTTGCCTCGCCTCGTTTCCACCATCTTTCGAAGATATCGATGTTGTTTGTTGTATCGGAGTATCGTAGGCAAATCAAATGGAGGATCGAATGATATGATTTTGGGAACTAGGGTTTGATGGTGAGGGAATTGTTTTATCACGATTTTGATGGAATCAGACAGATTTGGTTTGGTTATAATGGTTAGATGGTTTGACAATTTCGATTTCATTGGTTTACCAAAAGATCCGGTTCACCTAGATTAGACTGAGGTAGAAGTTGTAATTATCTCAACTTTTTACAGGTTTTACGTCATTTTCTTATTATTTCGATTAAAAATAATTTAATTAATTTTCTATTTAATTCTGTGTCATTTGCTTTTGACAATTGAGGGCAGTGGAGGAGATGTCTCCCATATCATTGTTCTTTAGAATTAAGAAGGAATCCCTAATAATTGTTGTGTTATTATTCATCATCTTCTAATTAAGTGATTCACCAAATATAAGCGAAGATCACCGCCGCCGACGTGATTTGATTTGATTCGCTTGTCGATATATGCCATCCTCTATAATAAGCGAAGCCCGAATCACTTGTTTAGCGCTCTTCTCCATTCGTTTAAAACCATAATTGGTTAAAAGATTAAAGGCACCAGATCAAGTCGTAAAAGTTCATAATTTATTTTTTTATTCAAAATAGAGTCTTTACAATATTAAAGGTGCCTCTGTTGATGAAACAAAGTGCAAGGGTTTGGCATATGCTGCAACACAAAATCATTGCAGAGACTTTCCAATCCGTAAAAGAGATATCAAGAAAAAAAAATGAATTAAGAACATGAGATAGAGATTGGATTGTTACTAAAATGACTGAGAAACATTTAGCCCTGATTGAAAGCATTAAGGTTTGCATGATTGAATGAGATATATTGCCAAGAAAAAACAGTTTTTGATTCAAGGAAAAAGCATGGCTTTCAACGATCAAATCACGAAAAAAGAAGAGAAAGAAAAAGAAAAAGAGAAATAGAGAGATGCTTAGGTCTAGTTATAGAGAGATGGCTAAAGTTGTGTCAGATTGTCAGCCTATGCGCATGGCTAGATGGGCATTGCTGGGTTTACAAATTGATAACAGTGTATTCAAAATAGGCTCTCCATTTCCCTGTTATTTTCTGAATGTAGGCATCCAAGCAATTTTCCATGAATTTAAATATAAAAAAGCTGGTTTTCACATTTACTTCATCATGAAACTCTCAGTTTTATAGAATCAGAATCTTTTGATGGCTCTGAGCTTAACACCATTCTTGAAGCTGAGGATTATACCATAATCAAGCTGCAGTGGTTTCTCCATATCTGGAGAATGTCTAAAAATGTAATTACGGTAGAGATGCAACAAGGTGAGTTTGATCTCTTGCAGGGCAAATTTTTGTCCAACACAGGCTCGTGGACCAATGCCAAACGGGATGAAAGCATATGGATGTCTAAGTTTCTCCTCTTCTCCGTTGGGATCAAATCTCTCGGGCTTGAACTTTCCTGGCTCTGGAAAGTTTTTTGGGTCCTTTGCTAGAACTCCTAGTGCCAACCAAACCCATGTCCCCTATCCAAACAATATCAAGGTAAGTAGTAGAATACAAGTCAGTTCTTTAAATGGACTTGTCTGTTTTTTGTGAATTGAAACTAATAAAGGTTTTAGAGTTGATGATACCTTGGGAAGTAGGTAACCTCCTATCTCCACGTCTTTTGCTGTTTCCCTTGCAACCAAAGGGGAAACCATGTAGAATCTCATAGCTTCTTTGATGACCTACAAAGATCCATAAAAAAAAATTCTAATACCTTCACTGAAAATCAACTTTCCCGGTTTTGTTATTTACGAATAAAGCACCTGATCAAGGTATTGAAACTTGTAATGTAAGTCATGTGAAGTTGGGATCAAATCACGTCCTCCAAACTCGTCAATCTCTTGAAGCAGACGTTTCTCAACTTCAAGATGACCAGAAACTAAGTAGAGAACAGAGGATAATGTGAAAGCAGTGGTTGCAGAGCCAGCAAGAAGGTGCTCATAAGTCACAGCGCTAATATAGTCAGGGGTAAAGATGCTCTTGGCAAAAGAGTCCAACTCTTTAGCTTTCAGAATCAGTGACAAGAAATCTTTTGAGTCAGTATCTCTCTCCTTGGCTCGCTTTGACACAATATCATTGAGTTGTCCACTAAGTCTCTTGTTAGTCTTCTCGACTCTCCAGTCCATAGTACCTGGTATTCTCTTCAAAATCTGCCTGAATGGCTCTTGTAAAATCGGAATCAGTAAGCCTAAGATGATGGAGAGTGAGCCAGACAAATCCATCTTGAGCTGTGTTGTGGAGTAGACATGCTGGTTTATGAAATCAGTAACCTCTACGTTGGTATCTGCTGAATCTTCTTTAATTGGTTTGTTAACCGAGAGGCCGAAATCAACTCCAAAAGCAGCTTGTCCGATGATATCTGTGGTTAGCTTGAGGAAGATACTGGAGATAATGACATCTTCTGGTTCGGAATCAAGATTATGGGCAGCACAACTGATGAAATTGTGCATTGTAGGGATAAGACTTGCCAAATGTGAAGGCTGGTAGAGAGATAAGATGGTGTTTCTCATCTTAGACCATCTCTTGTCCCTGTCAAAGATCCATGAATCATTACTGACTATAGTAGTGCACATGTCTAATGAAAATGGTGACCCGAATTAAGAAGCATATACCTGGTGAAGAAGAGACCTTTCTGGTGAAGAGGAGAGCCTGAGATTGGCGAAGGAATGCTTCTGTTTGGAATATCTTTAAATTTTTTTATTCCAACTTCTCTGCAAAGCTCTGCTTCTGCAACTATTATCAATGGTTGCCTCCCCATCTGAAATCTATATTTTTGATAATTTTAATGGATACCATTCAATTAGTTTTATAAGTGTATGTCTTTTTTCTTATAATCAATTGTGTTCATCTTTTCTTTTCCTCATAACACTGTGTTCATCAACCAGGAAATGACAACAACCTTTAAGAGATTGTAACACAAACCAAACTGAACTGACTCTAAACCAAAATGGTTTAAACTGAACTCAGACCGAATTGTGTTTGTAATTTATTTCGTTTTATAATTTTGAAACAAAGAAAAACTGAAAACCCCGATTTTAGTGCAGCTAAACCAAACTGAATAAGCTAAAATTTACTAGGATTGTATACTGTTGACTATATACATGTTTTAAAATAGAACGTATCATACTGGTACATATAACGCTAGTTCTGTAATTATTTAAAAGGATAGAGTTATTTTCTTATTGTAAATCAAACTGAATCAAAACCAAAAACTGAATCAAAATAACCCAACCTTATATTAAATCAAACAAAACCGAATATATATATATATATATATATATATAGAGAGAGAGAGAGAGAGAGAGAGAGACCTGAAGATAGGGCCATAGTGCTTAGCAAGAACGGAGAAGACGTCAGGGCCGTACTTAGCCATCATGGGCAAGTGGCCAACAAGAGGCATAGCTGTTGGACCGGGAACATTGAGTACCGACCAGGAAGGTCGGTACAAGTAGAAGACAGTAACCACAACCGCTGCAAAACTCAAGAATGCAACAAGAGCTTTGTCATGTTCCAAGAATAGATCAAGAACGTCCCACCATAAGTGTTGCGTCTTCATCTCTCTAACCTCTAAAGTTCTCTATGTTTTAACAAAGTTTCAAAAAAAGGAAATTTCGCTTTGTTTTACTTTTCAATTTGTGCTGGTATTGGTGGGTGTTTCATTAATTTATAGTATTTGATTTGATGTGCTTTTTGAAAAGTGGGTTCTGCTTTCATTCCACTATCCCACCCAGAATAGCTATTTTACAAGAAGACAAAATGCGTTGAAATTATTGTCAAATTCTGATATCTACTACTCAGTGATTTTAAGGCAAGGACTTCATGCCGAATTTTGAAATTCTCTCTGTCAACATTTTATTATGAAAGTTAACTTAAACAACACATAAATTAGGACGTATAACCAGTGCCAGTCTAGACTAATACGGCGCCTAAAACATGCCAAAAAATAATGCCCCCCAGTTATAACTAAAACTCTTTATAATTAAAATACAAAAAGAAAACTATTACATTTATGTTGTTTTCAAAGAAATAAAGTACAGCACATCAAATATTATGCTTTTTTCTACAGAACAATTTACTAATTTAAAAAAAAATGTTTTAGTTAATTCATATATCATCTATCGCTCATGAGACACAGTCGTATACAAACAATCCTTTCTAGAGTCAATGAAAATTTTATTTCTACAAAAACAACTAAACTTGGAATTGTCGGTAAGCAATTTCTTTTATGTTTAGACAACACCTTTGCATTTGTTTAGAAATTTCAGCAAGTCAGCCGTTTTTGTAATTGCATTTGACAACGTTTTTAACTCTAATCCTATTTTTAGTAGCATATTTTACAAATCCAAAAAGTTCTAATATCCCTTATATATTAAAATGGAAACATTTTTAATGAATAATCTTGAAAATGTAAAATATTCACAAAATGACATTATGATGATGCGTTAACACAAAAGGGTTTCTCACATCTTTCTTTTAAATCATTTTTCTTTTACTAGACATTGGATATCATTAATTTAAAATCTCTTATAGTAACCAACGATACCACATAATATAACTTAACTCCAATTTTTTTTATAAAACTTAAGTAATTAAATATTTCGCTCACTGGACATGTATTAGATTATCACATTTGTGAATTAATACCGTCCAATGTCTGGATATAGTTATTAAAGTATACAATATATATATGTCAATATCATTTAATTTTAATTATATACCATATAAAATAAATAAATGCTTTTTTCATTCTTTCATCAATAAAAATATTGTAAATAAAAAGGGAGATTCTTTTTATTTATGTACTTACTCCAGTTTAATTATATACGTAATAGTTACTTGCTCCTGAATTATGTAATTATTTATTTTTACATAATATGTAAATAAATTTAAAATAAATAATAATATGTATAAATAATTTGTATATATAATTAATGTTCATTTCACGCAAAACGGATCCCAAATGTTATTTGATCATATCATTTCAAAAATACAATTCTTCATATCGAAGTGAGATGGTAAATTATAACATCGAGATGATATTATCGAAACTAAATGTAAATTAAATATGTTTCATAAGAAAATATCAACAAACATGATCGTACTCATCAACTTTATATTAGCATTCCTTGACTATACATTTTTTGACTTATGACATGTTAGTTAAATGATCAAAGTTAGTATTCAACGATTATTAATATATAAATTTCATCCCGCGCATGTATGCGGATAATCACCTAATATATATTATAAGATCATGTCAACATCAATTTTACCTTGTACAATTGTATTGAGTTATGTGATAATTTTAAGTTTGTTTGAAGTCAAAAGTTTACAAAAGATGAAACAAATTACAAAAAAAAAGACTTAGAAGATGCAACAATTCCCACAAAGAAGATTAATTAAGTTTTTTTTTATTGTAAAGAAATTTTTTTATGGTTGAGGGATTTGAGGCCAAGCATAGAAATTAGAATTAATTGTTATAACAACACTTTTAACAAATATATGGGCATAAAGAAAAAGAAAGGAGAGCTAGAAAGAAATAAATAAAAAAAGAAATGAGCAAATAATGCAGTTACATCCAAAATCTTTTCTGAAAGAGAATTAAATTTTTAATTTTTATTATGATTAGAAAAGAAAAAAAAATATTTTCAAAAAGAGGAAAGAAGGAAGTTATTTAGAACATGTTACCTCTCGGACAAGTAGTCTAGATCACAAACCACTAGACTAAAACAAGTTTTGGAAATTTTTGTGCCCCTAAAATTATTATGCTCTATGGTGCCAAAAGCCCATGCTTTACGGACTTTAACCGACAACCGGTCTTGCGTATGACTAGAACAGTATAAAATTTTTTTTATTACTGGCATTTTAATGCACATCATGCCCTTTTATTATGTTGTGACAAAAAGATATTTACAAGAATACCATTAAATTTTAATATTACGTAAATAAAAAATCGGCGCTATGTAGGAAATCACTGACGTGTATTAATAAACTTAGCCGTAAAGTGTTACGGCGATATTGACGGCTGGGTTATGGTTACATTGGGGCTGATTTAAAAAACGCGATTGACTTATGAGATATGAGCTGGCTTACAAACATAAGTCAGCCGTTAGTGACAACTGATTTATAGAAATCTGGTTGATTTATGAGAGAATGACTGACTTACGAACACAAGCTAAGGCTGATTTATACATCAGCGGGTTGATTTGTCAAAAAATTGGCTGAGTTGTAGTTAAGACACAGGTAAGTTATGTTTCGCTGACTGATTTAATGATCAACGGCCGGCTGAGTTAATAAATTTACGGTTGACTTATGTGAGGTTGTTACAGCTGAGTTACTTGTAATCAGTTGTAATTGTCTGGATTAACAGTAAACTCAATTTAATTACAGTTGATTTATTAGCGAAAGATTAATTACTATAATATCATTCATTTGACAGTTGATTTATTTGACGATGCAGATGACTTAAGATTTTCCATCCTTATTACGGCTGATTTATTAGCGAAAATATTAATTACTGAAATAATATTCACTTATCGACTGACTTACGTTGTACTTGAAGGTTGATTTAGTTATGATCAGTTATGTGTTCGTTTGGTGGCTGATTTACCGATTTTCCATGTCATTAGTTTAAATTTTTCATTTTATTTGACATATCATTACTAATTTACAACAGTAAATTTAGGGTTTATGTTACAGAGTCTGTGTCTTCTTCTTCTTCTTCATCTATCTTCTGCATTATAATTCTTTTCATTCATTTTTTTCTGAGATCTTATGGATCCAATAATTATTGTTTCCAGTAACTAGGTTAAGAAAAACAAATATGTATTCAACATAGACAGTAGATGGTGTAGAGATGTGCATATAGACGAGGAAACAACACACAATGAACTCAAAAATTCGGTACTAGTTGATTACAAATTGAATGAGTCGAGGCATCAGATTCAACATTACAGATTGAATGAGTCGAGGCATCAGATTCAGCTGAGCTACATGTTCTGGAATAAAGCTTTGAAAACAATGGCGCATGATAGTCTACCAGTTTACGTCTCCAGTACTCGATAGTTGAAAGGTTTTCTAAGCTTAAGGAAAATCAAACAGCTACGTCTCTTTGTGGAGATCGCAAGAAAAAGGATAGCAAAATTAGTCAGAATGACAGAGCGAGAGAGAAAAGTAAAAGGTTGTTCAGTTTTAGCTCAGAAGTATAAAGCCCAGAAATTGAATCTAGATATGAAGATTATGATGGGGGTTATGATGGTTTTAGTTTGAAGGAGAAACATGGCGACAATGACATTGATTGCTCTAGTAAAGTGGAAGGAGAAAAAGAAAAAGAAGGCGGAGAAGATGAAGAATGCGAAGAAGACGAAGAAGATGATGAATGCCGATTTGATATGACCGACGACTTGGATGGTACATGTGAGAGATCGGGGCAATCGAGTAATGTTCATCGACGAAAGGCATTTGGATCACTTCAACATTGTTTTTTGAGACAAGAAGCTTAATCCAAATATTTAGTACAAATGAGGACATGGTAATTAATGATTGGTTGGAAGCACAACATTTTAGAAGCACGACGGTTTAGAAGCACGACGTTTCCAAAGCATGAAATTTCTGGAAGAAGGTCGTATTAATAAAATATTATGTTGGAAACATAATAAGTCGTAAGAAGGACGCGAAGTAATTACGGCGGGAT
Source organism: Moricandia moricandioides (assembly GCA_905132885.1). Classification (NCBI taxonomy): domain Eukaryota; kingdom Viridiplantae; phylum Streptophyta; class Magnoliopsida; order Brassicales; family Brassicaceae; genus Moricandia; species Moricandia moricandioides. Next base: position 16,055 of record CAJHQQ010000583.1, read on the forward strand.
TGAAGCACGATATGAAAACCCGAAGTCAGGCAAACACCCTAATTTTGGTATTATGGAATATTTTTCATGGAAGTCAGAGGATCGGGAAATATTTAGCGTCAAGGTTGGAATTCAGTTTGGAATTAATTAAAAATATTCAGCTCATCCGAACGGGCATGAAAAAAATATTCATGATTAATCGCAGGTTGAAAATATGCCGAAATGGTCAGAATTGCGAGAATGGACCGAGAAGCACGAGGTGGCCCAATGCATGTGATCAGAATGTTGTCGAAACTGTCTGGCAAGGTATGTGTCTACAGAAGCACGAGGTGTAACTGCGCATGCAGCCAGTACATGAAGCCAGCCATGTAGCAGCACGAGGTATAACCAGAGCATGCGGCCAGCCATGTGGAGCTAGTGTGGCGCCCTGCATAAAACTAAGGCATGCATGTTGATACCGGGGAGGATGGGTGGCGTCATGCATGAGACCAGGGTATGCTGATCGACATGTGTGCAACATGTGTCGCTGCTCATGCAACCGGGATCATGCGGGTTGACATGTGGTCGACCATGTGGCCTCACCTCACTGATCGATGGTTTCTATATATACTAAGGCCTCCCTTCAGTTTCAGATATCCCATTCCACACCAAGCCAATTTTATAATCGTGTTGACATGAAGGTTTTTACGTATTTCAATGCAAACTCTATCATATTAACCCGACTAACTACTCTTGCCAAGAGAGGTCAAATTGTAGTATTTAGGGATCGAATCCACATGAAGCGTGGGCACACAATAAACTCAATACAATCGTGATTAAGCAAGGCAAATAGATTAATAAGCAGTAAATAAACAATAGCAGATAATTGATTGATTAGTAAGTAAACAATAATAATAAATAGCTAGATCTATGGTTTAAGACAAGTGAATTATAGATGATAGAAGCTAAGGGTATTAATCTAATGTAAAAGACGACCAGCTCTCGCTGCGAGTCTAATCTATTGACTAAGTGCGATGTCTCAGCTCTTGCTTGTTGACACAGAATGACCATCGATCGATGGCAATGATCTTGCGTCGATCAATGGTCTCTCGAGTCAATCTTTATGACCTAGTTCGATAAGTTCACTAAATTGGATAAATCAACTCTCGTTTGTTTCTAGCAACCTAGCTCAATAGGATTAATTCTAGTAGTAGACCATGCTCTCGCTTGCGCCTAACTATCCTATGATCAGGGTTCTAGTTAGCTACTCTAGAACAAAAGTAATAAACACAATTCTATTGATAGATCTAATAATTACCCTAAAAATTCTATTGTTTGGCTAATCCACCAATACCATTAATAAACACTAAACCTAACAAGATATCTACTCAAACATGATCTTTGTCACATATATCATAGATGAATGTAATATATATAGAATATAAATCAAAGAAAGAATCAAAGGAGTTCTAGGAGGACTTTGAAGGAGTTCCTCCCTTCTCTCCTAACCCTAGAATAAAAGATAGAATAAAGCTTTCTAAAGCGTAACCATCAACAATTGCTTAGAAAACATATAAATATGGTTGTAGATCATCCATCGGTATTTTGGTAATTTATGATGGATTCTAGGCTCAATTCGGCCATAGAACAAGTCGGGCCTGTCTTATGGATCATCGTCGATCGATATTCATTCATCTTCTCGACATCTTCCTCTCGCGAGGCAGACAAACCACTCTTCCGTAAAACATGCATAACTTTAGATCTAACCGTCAGATGGACCTAAAACCAGTGGCATTGGAAGTATGACTCAAATATACATCGTATGGAAAAATATGAGCTCAATCACGCTGTGGGAAGGTCTCCATCCATAGATAAACATCTGACGCTACATCGTAGTTCTACATCTCTAAAAGCTCCAGAATCACCAAAGTTCTCCAGAACATACCTGAACCTGAAAATACTCTAAAACATACTCAAAAAAATATAATGGAATCTAAATAGGGATGATATCATGGCAAAATAGTGGTAAATATCAGGCCCTATCAACTCCCCTAGACTTAACATTTTTCTTCTCCTCAAGCAAACTAGCCTGCGAAAGAGGTTTGAAAAGTGGAGACTCACATAATGTCTAAGTATAAATTTCACCCTACTTTGTTGCAACCACATCCTATCAAGTCAATTATAGAGAAACTTTATATACCCTATCCTAGTATAGCAACCAATTTCATTCTACCAACAACTTAGCAAATACTAACTTGACTCACCCCTCTACTGATTTTATTTCTTTGCATAAAATAAATGTGTATGCTTTACTTTGGGAGTATCAATCAAAGGACACATGCACTCTTATCCTTTCAAGTATCTAAGCACATATTTAGTATTCTCTGATCACTTTCCTCTCTCTCTTCTCACTTCTTCTCAGTCAATGTCTCCCTTTTCTTTGAGGGTATCATTTTATTTTTTAATTCACTGAGATATTTGGATAGACTTCCATGAATTAAACCCTAATGATTTTTGCCACTAGATTCTGTTCACTTCTTTTTGACCTTTATCTCTCTCTAGGATCTTATGAATCAAGCTTTAATGGTTGTAGCCACCAAATCCTGCTCAACTCCTTTTTTAATCTGAAGGGGAGAGAGAGGGGAATCAGAAGCACACATACTTTTACCTTTCAGACTTGCAGAAGGAATCCGATCCGATGTATACCAAGCCCCAAAGCAAGTTGATAATGTCATGATTAGTGTTGGAAATCAGCTTTGGTTCTTTCAAACTTTCTAAACAAGTGTGATATAGTGGCAAGATGATCCACTTTGGTATCTCTAGTAATCTCTGCAAACAACCTTCTAAGAATGGTGCTAAAGTGTGGTTAGTCAATAATGAATCTTGATCATAGTCTCCTTCTTGACTCAATAGTTTTCTTTTGAAAAACTTATATATATATATAGTAAATAATACTCAAAACAAATCAAATAGCATCAACGAACCTCCCCCAGACTTAAATTACACTGTCCCCAGTGTAATCCGTCCCGGATTGGTTAGGAGAAACCAAATCATAAGTAAATAACTCAAGAGAGAAACTCGATACCAGACTCTGTAAAATAGTGTCGATCGATGGCATATGGATGGTGTCGACCGATGGTCATGATCCATGGTCGATCGATGGTACACCTGGAAGTTTCTACTATGTTCTTTTTTTATTATAGAAAATAAACTCAAAATATAACACAATATCAGTAAACCTCCCCCAGACCTAAACAACAATATCACTAGCGTTATACAGTCTGAGATAGGTGAAGAAAATAAATCAAAAGGACAAAATTTAACAAGGAAAAACGATATACCTACTTGCTGATGGTGACTGTCGATCGACACAACTAAGTTGCGATCTATCGATGCTCGGTTCGATCCTTCGATCGACAGTGATCAAGTGTCGATCGATTCTCGGCGCAGACTATCTTCCTCTGATCTTTTTTTAACCTGAAATAAATAAATACGAAAACTAGTAATAAATGAAAAATAAAATCTAATTAAAACTTACTAAACAATGGGTTGCCTCCCACTCAGCGCTTGTTTTTAGTCATTTTGAAACTCTGATTCAGTTCGGATGAGATTGGGAACTTGCTCCAAAACAATTCCCAATGTCCAATATCTTCTACTTCATCACCCTTTTTGTGAAAGCCTCCATAGAATCTTTGCCTTTGTCTATCATCTCAGCAATAAGGAGTGCTCGAAGCTTTGAAAATGGCTGCAAGAATCATCTGCTTTGCACTCTGTATTTCCTGACACCATATGATACGTGGGGAATCAATGATAACCGATGACCTTCCTTGATCCTTTTTGTTTTCTTCCAGTTTCTCCTCTTCCTTCCCATTGTCTTGTCTAATCTCGTGGTGCCTCCATAAAAAAGATTACAAAACACTTCAAAATCATTCTTCTCTGATCCGTGATGAGTGTCGATCAACACTCTAGTGTTGATGTCGATTGATGCTCCAATGGTAGCGTCGATCGATTCTGAAGTTCTGATGTCGATCGATACTGCTTCTGATGGTCCTTTGTCGACTTTGCTCGTAAATCTCAACCCTGGTTGAGAAACTTTTGCATGCTGATGATCATCAAATACCCCATTGTAGGAACCTAGATGCACACTTCCATCTGGTGGAATAGGAGAATCAACCTCAAAAAGATCACTGGGAACCACAAACTTCACGGGGTCATGTACCATCTTTGCTCTTTTGTGAAACCCAACAGCTTCTTCTGTGCAGATAGGTGGTCGTAGATGTTCAGGGACAACAAGGTGTGAGGTCTTGGACATGTGCATTCTCTCCTCAACCGGTCCTCGTTCAATCATGTAACTTGTCTGTTCGTCCAACAATGAATGGCTATCGATATCGGGTGTGTATTGTCGATCGATACAGTCGGGTGGGTGCAGATCGATGCTCGTTTTTGGTGAAGTTTCCAGATCTATTCTCGAAGTGTGTTGATTGTCATCAAGCTTCTGATCGAATTTCTGATGCATATCTTCAAACCATCCTTCTAGCTCCATAGTGGCTTTCCTACTCGAATCCAAACCTCCAAATTGTTCTTTATCCTTTGTCTCCAAGAGATCTATGATGGTGATTTTTCTTTCTTTATCTGAAGTATGATAAAAACTTGATACATCGGTGCTCTCTAGTGTCGAGTATGAAATATCCTGAAGATAATTCGATCTTTCGTGGATGTTGAGTGGTGTCGATCGACAATCAGGATTAATGTCGATCGATGCTGAGGTCTTAGGGTCGATTGACGTTGAGATCTTAGTGTCGATCGATGCCGAGGTCGGATCGATAATATCAGCTTCTTCTGCTCTACTCGGCTCAGATCCATGATACTTGATACCCATTGCTACGTACTCAAGAAGCTATCGTCGAATCTCATATTCTTTCTTTATTTGCCAAATTGCAGTGATCTTGTCCCACTTATCGTTGATCTCTTTTTCTCGAGCTGCTGCAGCTTCATCGAGAAATTCATAAAGGAATGCTCTTTCATTATCATCCCAGCGAGTCAATGATCGTGGTTCCAGTCGACTAAACCAGCTAAATGCATTCCTAGAGATAGAATATGGGAAGATCTTGCAGAGAATGTGGTATTCAGACACTTCATTCTGCTCGCTCCTTAAGACTAGATCCACAAGTTCTTCGATGTGTTCCTTCGAATCTTCATGAGGCAAAACCCTGAAAAGAGTAACGAGCTGCCTAATCATCCCATTCACGGCTCATCTGGAAGTCATTTATCTCAGAAAAAGCAATTACATTAGGGATCACATCTCCTTGTGCATTAATCAATTGTTCTATACTGCTGCGAGGACGACCTTCTTCGTCTCGTAAGATCCCATTCTCATCAGCCTTAAGTATATGAACTTCAATTTCCTTTGTCTTCTCGCAAGTGGTATCGATCGACGACGAAGTTTGGGTGTCAATCGATGTCATGATGTTAGTATCGATCGACTGTGAAGTATTGGTGTCGATCGATGCTCGCTTCTCTTTGCTAGCGATCACTGCTTAGAGGGTATCGACTTCCCTCGTAGACTTATGGATCGTGCGCGAATAAACATGTTCCTTTTTTGAAGAACCCAAAAATCCTCTCCTCTTTGCTTCCTGGTACTATTATGTACCTGAAACACAAATTTTTTTTTATGTAAGTACACTAATATAGAAAAATACCTAGACTAAATCAAACAAATTGAGTCTAATGGCGAAATTGAGTCTAATGGCGAATCCTTGCTCTCGGCAACGGCGCCAAATTTGACAGGAGTGTTTTTATGTATTTTAATGCAAACTCTATTAAGTTAACCCTACAAACTACTCTTGCAAAGAGAGGTCAAATTGTAGTATTTAGGGATCGAATCCACAAGGAGCATGGGCACAAAATAAACTCAATACAGTCGCAGTTAAGCTAGGCAAATAGATTAATAAGCAGTAAATAAACAATCGTAGATAATTGATTGATTGGTAAGTAAACATTAATAATAAATACCTAGATCTAGGGTTTCAGGCAAGTGGATAATAGAGGATAGAAGCTAAGGGTATTAATCATAGAACTCGATATCTAATCTAAAAGACGACCAGCTCTCACTGCGAGTCTAATCTATTGACTAAGTCCGATGTCTCGGCTCTCGTTTGTTGACGCGGAATGACCGTAGATTGATCGCAATGATCTTGCGTTGATCGATGGTTTCTCGAGTCAAGATTTATGACCTAATTTGATAAGTTCACTAAATTAACTAAATCAACTATCGTTTGTTTCTAGCAACCTAGCTCAACAAGATTAATTCTGGTAGTAGACCATGCTCTCGCTTACGCCTAACTATCCTATGATCAGAGTTTTAGTTAGCTACTCTAGAACACAAGAAATAAACACAATTCTATTGATAGATATAATAATTACCCTAGCAATTCTATTGTTTGGCTAATCCATCAATACAATTAATAAACCCTAAACCTAACAAGAGTTATACTCAGCCATGATCTTTGTCACATAAACCATAGATGAATAGAATAGATATAGAATAGAAGTCAAATAAATAACCAAAGGAGTTCCAGGAGGACTCTGAAGGAGTTTCTCCCTTCTCTCCTAACCCTACAACAATAGATAGATTAAAGCTTTCTAAAACGTAGCCGTCAACAATGGCTTAGAATAGGGTTTTAGGTCGTCCATGGGTATTTTGGTAATTTTTGATGGCTTCTGGGTTTAAGTCGGCCATAAAAAATGTCTGGTATGTCTTCTGGGATCCCCGTAGATCAACACCAAGTCTGTGCCGTCGATCGTCACTCATTCATATTCTCGACAGCTTCCTCTCGCGAGGCAGACATACCACTCTCTAGTAAAACGAGAATAACTTTAGATCTAACCGTTAGATGGACCTCAAACTTCTGGATTTGGAAAGAGGACTCAAAAATCTATCTGCTGTCACAATATCAGCTCAATTACACTGTGGGAAGGTCTCCATCCATAGATAAACATCTGACGCATCTGTGCAGTTCTGCATCTCTAAAAGCTCCAGAATCACCAAAGTTCTCCAAACGTACCTGAACCTGAAAATACTACAAAAAATACTCCAAACACATATAATATACTCTAAATAGAGCTGATATCATGGAAAAATAGTGGTAAATATCAGGCCCTATCACGTGCCTAGAGAGAGAATTTTTTTTGGCAATTTAGGGTGTAGTCGATTATGAAGTTCAATACTTCACCGAGAAGTGAAGATCTCTCCAATCGACATTCCTCTACGATTGTGACGCGAAAGCTGTGTCAAGATTAGTACGTTCAAGCCAGTCAGTTTCTACATGGTCTAGCAGAGGTGCTGTCCAAATCAGTTGAAGTCATGGTTGGGTTTTGTCGAAGTCTTCTCCGATCAACAAGCTGGTTATCGGCATAAAACACTGTGAGTTTCTTTGTTTGAATTCCGTTTGTATTTTTTCATATTTTATGGTTATCTTTGAGTTCCATTTGGAACATAGGTTAGATCGAATTTCATATAGACTAGAATGCACACACTATATCCTGATAAAGTCTTGGGGTTTATTTATTAAATTGGACTCTGTTTAACACGGGCTAAGCTGAGATGAAAAGGAATTAAGACAAAATTAATAACCTGAATAGGACTAGGGTGCATCATGTTTTCTATTATTGTGTGTTTATATGGTTGAGTGTAGGTTCCCGTTATCTTTAAAGATAGATTTGTTGCAGGAGGAAAAACTATTTGGGAAACAGTTTGATTGAGTAGATTTCTTGTTGGATTAGTTAAATGCTTGCTCGTTTAATTAATTTTATTGATTGAGGTTAGTAATCTCTTGGTAAAGGGACTGAATAACTTGTTGATTTATTACAATTAAGGTTTTTTAGTTATGTGTTGTTGTTTAATTGATTAGACATTAATACTAAGGGTCCAATACCATATATGATGAATTAGTGGTACTAGTGGTTAGTGTTGTAGATTCAAGAATCTAGTTAGGATCTGGAACTTTAGCCTTAGGTTAGGTTCTAGATTGAGATTGTGTTATGCGAGAGTGATGCCATATAGCATGTGTGAAGCCATCCATGCTAGGCATGTTTAGGGGTGATTAGTGTTTCCTCGACCTCGTACCCAGCGGATTCAAGGAAACCTCTTATTTCATGGCTTATGGCTGAGTATTACACGACTGTGTAATGTGCGGCAATGAACCGAATGATTGTGGGCTGTCGTGCGGTGACCCGAATGACTGTGGGCTGTCGTACGGTGACCCGAATGACTGTGGGCTGTCGTGCAGTGACCCGAATGACTGTGGGCCACAGTCGGCTGAAAGTTGTTTCTTCTAGCCTTTGTGGTAAAGAGAAGGATATTGCCGATGTTTAAGAGGAACACAAAGTCACCAGGGCCGAGTTAGAGTGTCCTGTTGAGTTAGTGTGAGTGTTAATACCGAAACACGGTGTTACGAGTTAGAATAAAGTAGTGGTTAGTTAGGTTCTTATTATTGTGATTGAATATTGGTAATTGGTTATCTTGTAGGTTTTTGACATTAAGACCTAATTCCGACTCGGGTACCATATTAGGCTTACTGTCTGTTTGGTTTGCTAGACCCGAAGTTGGCTGTTATATTTTTTGAGTGATTTTTTTCCGAAGGGTGGTGGATATTAAAAGCTATGCGGTATCATTGAATGGCCGATCATGCTCCGGTTTGAGTGTTGGTAGACTGGTTAATGATACTTGTCTAGTCTAAGTGTCTAACACTACATGAGTATTGAACTCAAGCGTATATATGGTTAACTAGGGATTGATTGGTTAGCCTTACGCTTAGATTGCATGTTTAGGCTATATTGATTGTTATATTGGGTTGTCTGGGGTAGTTACTAGGTTGCGGGTAGAGGCTGCCAACTCCTTGAGTGACATTAGGTTACTCACCTAACTTCGTTGTCCTTTTTGTAAGTAACTTTAGATATGGATGATGAGGTAGCTTGGAGCTGGATATTAAAACCGCCAGAGTAGGTTTCCGTGCCTTTTGTAAACGATATTGTGATTTGTGTTTAGTTGACTCGATTTGGCGTTACGCCATGACCGGTCTTGAATTATTTCAATGTATGAATAGTTTTTGAAATAATAAAGTAATTATTTTATATACGCATCATGAGTATTCTTATATTGGACAAGTGTTGGAATTTCTGAGTGTTTGTCCCATGTTAAGAGAGTACTCAGTCAACTTATGACTGAATCCCCTTCAACCACACAACAAGAACTCACACAACCAACTTGTGATTGAATCCTCTCTCTCTCTCACACACACACACGCACATGCACACACACACGCACACGCACACGCACACGCACACACACATGCGTACGCGTACACGCACACATACACATACACGCACACGCACATGCGCGCGCGCACACACACATGCGCGCGCGCACACACACACACAACTTACAATATAACCAAGATCCTAGAGAGTAAATATGTTATAGGAAGCTGAGACTTCGTAGTTTGAATCTATCCTTCTGAAGTAACCTTAGTATAGAAAAAAACTCATGGAATAAAACCATCACTTATGGAAAAAAGAGTGAAACTACCCTCAGCCTAAGGATTAGCCAGTGGATTTATGAGTCTTATGATCAATTTTAGGGACTCATAAACCCTGGATCATGACCTTACTTCAATGGCAAGCATACACTAATGCCTTCCTCGCTTCACATTCAAAACTGCTTGAAAATCTTCATGTGGCTGGTAATTAGCCCCCCTTTCTTCTGACCTGCAAGAATTCTCAAGGAGCAAACCTATTTGAACAAGAATAAGTATATGTTTAGGTACTTCCCTTGCATAAGCTTATCAAGAATGGGCATTGGCTTCTCATTTTAACATCCCTCCTCAAGCTTGACCTGAAATTGAGAGTATGTGGTCAAACTTAGAAGATGAGAGCCAATGATGATCACCAATGCCTTGAGACCACATCCCTCTTGTCTTGATTTGTGACCTTTTATCGTGAGTGTACTTCATGTCCACCTTCTTGGCACCAGGTAAGTCCCTACCGAGCAATCTCTCCACTGCTCCATTCATCATCTTAGCCATCTTGAGAGTTAATGGACACAATCAGTGTCCAAAGTGCTGATGGGTAGTGGACGATCTCCATGGTCAAGAATATACATCATGTGTAGGCTCTGAACAACATTGGCAACCTATCAAACAAATAACTAGACACATGCATCAGTAGATAAACAAGAGACCAAAACATGGGTTTTCACCAAGTTTGATCCTTAAAACACATTTAGAACAAGTACATCAAGCAATGGACAAATATCTTCATGATTCTATCCCATCAACACTCTGAATCCTAATCATCAAGACTAAGCATTCAAGCAACAAGACAATTAATTTTCGTAAGGGCAGAAGCAAGACAATTCTTTCAACACAACTTAACTTCAAGACAATTTAACAACCTTAGGCAAATTTAAAACAAGAGATTGTGAGAATAGAGAGTTAAGGAACCAGAGTATAAATAACCAGAGAATTAGTAGAGAATAGAGAATAGAGAATAGAAAATAGAGAATTTGCTCAAGAGTTTCAATGGACAAAGTTTAGCCCTGTTTTCTTGAGTTTTGCGGAAGCAATGACATCCAGGAGCATCCAATACTCATCAAGAGTTTGGTGCTTTAGTAGTTGAAACACAATGGACCATTAGACAATTAATTTATCCACTGATGTTAGACATGTGTCACTAGAATAACTCATGAACTGATATTTTCCAGTGCTTGCGAAGAGAGAACCAACAAAATAACACATGAACACGTGTTTTCTGTGGCTTAGACAACAGAAACCAATGGAACAAAACAATTTTTCCACTAGTCAAAGAGATGTTCCATTATGACAGAGCTATTATCCAATTGATAAAGCATAGTGATGAAGATTTTTTAAATCTTTTCTCTTCCTCAGGCTTGATTTCAAGATACTAACAAGTATTGACAAAGATTACACTATATTAGAGAGGAAGAGAAAATATTTATTCAAAAACAGAGAGAAAATAGGTGAGTTTGATCCCAAAGAAGAGCAACAAAGCTCTGATACCATTTTATAATTTATGAATGTTTTTCTCATGTCAAGAGAGTACTCAGTCAACTTATGACTGAATCCCCTTCAACCACACAACATGAACTCACCATTCAAGATCAGAGACAACTAACATGTGGTTGAATCCTCTCACACATACACGCACGCACGCACGCGCGCACGCACGCACGCGCGCACGCACGCACGCGCGCACGCACGCACGCGCGCACGCACGCACGCGCGCACGCGCGCACGCACGCACGCGCGCACGCACGCACGCACGCACGCACGCGCGCACGCACGCGCGCACGCACGCACGCACGCACGCACGCGCGCACGCACGCACGCGCGCCCGCACGCACGCGCGCACGTACGCACACACAGACACACACACAAACACAAACACACACACACACACACACATACACATACACACAAACACACACACACACACACACACACATAAACAACTTACAATATAACCAAGATCCTAGAGAGTAAACTGATTTTAGAAGTTAAGAATCTCTAGTTTGAATCTGTTCTTCTAACATAGCACAACACTTTGATTTTGTGTCCTTAAGATGAAGAGGAATTATAGTCAGTAAGCTAGAGTTTAAGAGAAGAAGATAAGTAAAAGTTTGAATGAGTTTTACAAGTATTAGGGTGCCTTAAGAGATTTAGAGTGAAGGCAGTCTCTAAACCATAATGCTTAACTTATTACAATGTGAGTATTGTTTAGACACAAGAAAGAGTGAGAGAGCAAATGAAATTAGAGAGAGAAAATTGTGTTTTGATTTTAGTAAGTATTACAAGAGATGAATAAGCCTTCAAATAGACAATAAACAACATTAAACAATTACTAAAAGAAGGAAACATAAACAAATAATTATGTAGGAAATGAGAACATGGCAAAGGAGATACAACTAATGTTCGGCTCATCCAGGAGGAGTATAATGAGACATGATATTTCTTGCTAAATTTAAACATGTGATATTTCTTGCTAAATTTAAACATGTGATATTTCTTGTCCTTATGCACCACATGTGATATTTCTTGCTAAATTTAAACCAGATCCTTCCTTTTGAATTCAAACTGAGTAGCCTATGTTTTATGGAGCTTATCAACGTCACTTAAGCCTTCCCACTTCGTTCTTGCCTTGCAAGGTAGGTTAGGTCAGCTTGGTTACTTGTGGATCAAGTCTGAATGGACAACTTCCATTTTAAGTATGTGGAGCATCTTTTCTTCCACTTGCCTTGAATCCTTAATGGCTTGCTTCCTTTTGTCATTCCTCTTCATTTCAATGTATGAATATTTCAAGAGGGAATACACTAAGATAGACCTAAAAAAATCTTTTGTCACGAAAATAGTTTTCAAGGAGAAAAAAAACAAAATAGACTTTATTAAAAGGTGTAAATATATATTTATACCCTTGGGTTAACTAATTTAGACTTAGGTTTTAGAGTTATGGGGTGGAGTTTTGGAGGTGATGTTTAAATTAAAAAAAAATAAAGTTTTCAAAATAAAAAAAGTTTATTTTGATCATTTTTCCATTGAGGTCTATTTTTTTTGTCACAAAAACTTCAGAAAGTCTATTTGAGAGATTTACCCATATTTCAATTTATGAATATTTATAATGGTATATTTTCACGCCTTTTGTAAATGGTAAGGTGATTTGTGTTTAGTTGACTCGATTTACGCAATAAGGATTTCTAAAAAGTCTCGCAAATCTCTTTTATCGCATAACCATCACACGACACATTTGGAAATACCTAAGTACAAACGAAAAGTATATCGTACAATCCGGAAACATAATTTTTACGACAAAATCAGTCTCTAAAAAAATATTCAAACTTCTAAACGGAAAAAATGTTTTCGTCAATTCTTCACAAACATTTCTCGGTAACACAGTCGAAATCGACTTCCGACCAAAACACGAGATGACCACTCCTAACATTCAAAACCATCTTTCACGCAAGGTATATTTCCGGGAAACTAAGCGAGACGTCGCGTAAAATCTTCGAACATATATCTCTAGTTTTGAAACGCAAAAACAGTCCGACCGCGACTATAAACAAGCACTTTCTCTTACACGTATTTGTCGAGTGGACCTGGAAAATACACCAAACGTTCCCTAAAAGGATGATAACATAGACCTTCCCTTGGTCCTCATACACCCAACTAGGATAATAGTGCACTATAAAAGAAATTCAAATTTTTGGTCAACACTTCCAAACGACTTAAAAATTGCCTTTGGAGAGATGCTCGATTCGTACCACACAAGTCATATAAGACGAGAAACTATCGCAGACTTTAAATCGGTACGAATCATGTTAAAATCGCAACAGGTAACACAACAGCTGATTAGTCATCGTAAAACCTTAAACATAAGTAAACCTATGTCTTGCCCTAAACCCAGCCCTATGGTCTATAACATCTCAAGGCATGATATCAAATCGATTCGAGATCTTAAAACATATCTCTTCGTTCATATCAAAACGCTCACGAAACTTCGTAAAATTTTTAGAATTTGTTTGAACGTTCCCCTGAGCAACGAAAGGGACGACTTACCCAGAGTTGGATATGAGACGACAACTCATATTATTCACTCTATAATCAATCAAAACACTCCAAGCTTCTTTTATAATAAGTATATTTCATTCAGTGAAGCCGCAAGGCAGCAAGGGACTCAAAGCCACAAGTTGCCAGTCCTAATAGTCTAACACGGCCAAACTTGGCCTAAGCAAACGTAAAACGGCCACACTCGACAAGCATAAACTAGAAACATAAGGATGAAAGGGAACACTTTCCCATCAAGTCCAATGACATCCTACAGATCGGAATCATAGTGTTCGGACATCAACCTCCCAAACGAGCAGTCGGTAACAGGGGCTATTGTCTGGTTCACCTCACCAGTCTCGTCGGGGACTCCCATTCTGATTTCCTTCGAATCAGGAGACACGGGAATTGGAGCTCACCAATCCCAAATCCTCTCTTCAATCCAGGGAATCATGGAGTTTCTATTCGCATTCTTATGCATGAGACTCGACTGCTGGGCCATCTCCTCTTCATAAGAATACTCAGAGGCCTGCGTAAGATACAATCCACCAACGGCACCGCGACACTCTCGGTAGTCGCCAACGAACTTGTACGTCTTTTTCAGATCAACGAACTCGTTCGTAAACTGGACGCGACGGTTCTCCATGATCCCATCAACCTCCCTCTCTCCGGTATGCTCGACGGGCCTCTTTTGCGTCCAGCTCTCTCTCGCGAAGAGAATTCGCTGCCATCTCATTCTTCAAGCAGACGATCTATTTCTCGGTCGTCTCGGCCTTGAACCAAGCTGTGCGTGCCTCCAAGAAAAACGAAGAGAGAGCCTCTCTTCATGATAAGGAGACCCTGGAAAATTTTAGAGTTGAGCATCCTCGATACTTTCACAAGAAAGGACTAACCCCATTGAGCATCCTCGATGCTTTCGAAAACTGTGAAAAATTAATGACCGCACTCTCGGTCGAGGGAATCCTGAAATAAAAGAAGTTGTCGAGGTCGGGGCCAGGAGTGTCAAACTCCAGTGCATCGACCTGATCAGCACCACTTCCACTGGCATGGCCATCGAGAAAAGTTCGGATCATGTCGTCCGAAGGAAACTCCAACACGTCAACAGCATCTCCATCCCCGGTCCCGACAACCTGTTTATCCTTAGGAGATCTTGACCTCTTCCTAGGAATTTCAAAAGGAAAAAACTTGTCCATACTCGGCTCTGATCCTTCTTCAACCGATAAGTCGGGCTGAAGGCTAGAATGATGATACGCCACCGCAAGACAAACTCGTCTCGGAGAAAAGTGGCACCAAAAATACGGACCACCATGAAGAAGATCCCTTACAACAGGCATGTCGTTAGGAAATATGGGTAGAGGATTAGTCACTGCAAAACAAAGAAAGTACGATGTTAGATATCTTCAAAACGAAAAACACCAACGAATATCTAAACAAGATACCCTTTCGGCCCCATCTAATCCTAAAAATTGGAATGCAGCTCTCCTCGATGGACGCACTCTCTATGCGCACAAAAATAGCTCTTTCGGTACTCATGCCAATTCGAAGCAAACCCCTTGATTATCCTTATATCATTCCTCGGGCTCAAACGACATCTGAGCAAAGTTATCGACCCCAATGGCTTCAGCAAAGACTCAAAATAATCAGCGTCGAGAGTCATGTCACTCTCGTAATTCACCGTAGAAGATAAATGTGAAGTCCGGAAGATAAATGTCAAGTTTCGAGATATAATCATGAAGGTCGAAGGAAAATGGAATATTTCCGTAAAGCGATAAACACGAATCAGGGGCAGAAAAGGAAAGAGGAAACCACCTTAAGAGGAGTATATAAGGAACGCCAAGATAGAGAGATGGGTGAGTCGAAATACACATCAAACTTAGCACTTAGAGCGATTTAGGCAATTTTTTGTTTTCTATTCTCGAGTTGCGACTCAACTAGGTTAACAAAGTCTTAGGTGGTTAGAACTAGGGAATTCACCAAAAGCTCTTGCGGCCGAGGCTTTACATGTTGTAACGCTGATTTACGAATTTGGAATAAGATCTTCTTTGCTATCTTTCGTTTTTATCAATTATTTGTTTCGTCAGATTTCATTGTCTGGTTGCTTGACGTTTGGCTTAGCAGAAATCCGGGACCTCTGGGAAATTTAGGGTTTCTTAACTTTCCTTATTTTGTGGAAATCGACTGTGCGAATTTCGGTTCCCACAATCTCTAACCCTGGGTGTTGGTGGTTCTCTCGATCATGTTCTTGTTTGATTGTTGGCCGGTTGGTCTACCATATGTCTAGGACGGTCCAAGGGTGTGACATAGGTGGTATTAGAGCATGGTGTATTCCATGCCTCAAAGACTCATTTTTTAATTGGTTTTCAAATGTTTTATCGAGTGAAAAAGAGTCACAAAAGGCATTAGGAAAACCAGTCACGTCCATCCTTAGGATTTATTGGTTTTTGAACTAGGATTGAGAAAGTGGAATCTTTAATTGTTAGGTTTCTTGGTTAGCATTGTGATTAGGTTGATTGGTTAGAACTGCTATTATGTTGCTTTGTTAGTAATTTATGGGATTAGTTGATGACTAACTTATGTGTAAATGTTCTGTTATTTTGCAGCTAGTAAGTGTGTTCATGTATCGGAACTTTAAGGATGGAAACCTTAATTTGAAGAGAGTTCAAGGCCAAAAACCCAAACCCAAAAAAAGAGAGGAAAGAGAGGTTCTGAGGAGCGGTTCGTGGTAAAGACTAGACAATGGAAAGGAACAAGAATTCATTGGAAAGGATTTCATTAGAGTTTTGGGGAAAAGAGAGATCGAAAAGGGTTCGAGTAATCAGGAACAAGGATGATATCAATCTAAAAGACAAGATAGTATCATGGGAAATGAGAGTGTTATGGCAGAGTAAAAATAAGCATATTATCCAGCGATACTCAACTGAAGAGATATGAAGACGATTTTGGAGATCTTGAGGAGGATACTCAAGGAGCAGTGGGAAAAGAGGAAATAGATTGTGGAGATGAGTAGAGAATGAATGAACCATGGGAATTCAAGAATTTAAGGAAAGGATTCAAGACCAAGGTGGATGCTTTGGAATGTATCAAGGTAGAGCGGGTTCAGAATCAGAAGTCTGTATGGAGACCCAAAGAAATCAAAAGAAGACATCAAAGGGAAGTTATCCAAGAAGAGATCATTGTCAAGACACACCAAGGAGGATAATATCACGAATCTGAGCAATTGGACATCCAAGAATTCGAGAACAGATTCTATTAAGAGGGGGGGGGGGGGGGGGGAGAGAAATGCACTAACCCTCCCAAAGGGATTAAATGGTCGAGCATCTACGTTTGGTCAAGTCGTGAGCGATCGGGTAACGTTGATCAACAAAAGGCATTTGGATCACTTCAGCATTGTTTTTCGATACAAGAAGCTCAATCCAAATATTTAGTAAACATGAGGATGTGGTAATTAATGATTGGTAGGAAGCACAACGTTTTAAAAGCATGGCATTATAGAATCACGACGTTTCTGAAGCACGACGTTTTCGGAAGAAAGTCGTATTAATAAAATATTATGTTGGAAACATAATAAGTCGAAAGCATGACAAGAAGTAAGCAGGATGGGAAGTAAGCAGGACAGAATTGAAGCACGACAGGAAAACTCAACGTCAAGAAAAAACCTTAACTTTCGTATTATGAAATATTTTTTGGGGAAGCCGGAGGTACGGTAAATACCATCAATGTGAGAATTCAGTATGGAATTTATTAAAAATATTCATTTTTATCAGAACGGGCATGAATTAATATTCGGGATTGATCGGGGGTCGAAATATGCTGGGAGGGTCAGAATCTGGCGAATGGACTGAGAAGCACGAGGTAGCCTAATTCATTGGATCAGAACGTGCTGGCAATTGGCTGGCAAGGTATGTGTCTACTTAAGTATGAGGTGTCTCCGCTCATGCAGACACTACATGCAGCTAGCCATATAGCAGCATCAGGTGTCGCCGCTCATGCCACCGAAGAATGCGGCCAGCCATGTGGAGCTGGTGTGGCACCTTGCATGTAACTCAGACATGCAGCTTGACATTGAGGAGAATAGGTTGCGCCTTTCATGAGACCATGGCATGATGATCGACATGTGTGAACCATGCATTGCTGCGCATGTAGACTAACATGTGGTAGACATTGTGGCCTTACCTCACTGGTAGAGGGTTTCTAAATATACTAAGGCCTCCTTTCAGTTTCATACATCCCATTCCACACAAAAAATAGTTTAAAAGCGTGTTAAGAGAGAGAGAGAGAGAGAGAGAGAGAGAGAGAGAGAGAGAGAGAGAGAGAGAGAGAGAGAGAGAGAGAGAGAGAGAGAGAGAGAGAGAGAGAGAGAGAGAGAGAGAGAGAGAGAGAGAGAGAGAGATAATTGGCAATTTAGAGTCTGGTCGATTCTGAAGTTCAATACTCCACCTAGAAGTCAAGTTCTGTACAATCGAAATTTCTCTACATTATGACGCGGAAGCTCTGTCCAGATCAGTCCATCCAAGCCAGTCAGTTTCTACATTATCAAGTAGAGGTGCTGTCCAGAACATTCAAAGTCATCGTTGGGTTTTGGCCAAGTCCTCTCCGATCAACAAGCTGCTTATCGGCATAGAACACTGTAAGATGGTTTGTTTGAATTTATCTTGGAATTTAGGATTGTTTATGGTTATGTTTGAGTTCCACTTGGAACATAGGTTATATCGAGTTACATATAGAGTTGAATGCTCACATTATTTCTTGATAGAGTTCTGGGGTTTATTTATTAAATAGGACTCAGCGTAGCACAAGCTAAGCTGAGATGAAAAGGAATTAAGACGGCATAGAAAAACCTGACTAGGACTAGGGTTCTATTCTTTCATGTTGATATGGTTAAGTGTAGGTTCCCATTATCTTTAAAGATAGATTTATAGCATGCTACGAATCTATCTGGGTAACTGTTTTATTGAGTAGATTGCTTGTTTGATAAGTTAGATGCTTGCTCGTTTAATTAATTTTATTGATTGAGGTTAGTCAGCTCTTGGTAAAGGATTGACTAACAGGTTGATTTGTTATACTAAAGTTATTTAGTTATGTTGTTCTTTATTTGATTATACGTTTATACTAAGGGACTTATGCCATATAGGCCGGATTACTGGTACTAGTGGTTACTATTGTAGAGTCGAGAGTCTAGTTATGATCTAGAACTTTAGCCTTAGGTTAGGTTCTAGATTGAATTTTTTTTGTGAGAGAGTGATGCCATATAGCGTGTGCGAAACCCGCCCATGCTAGGCATGTTTAGGGGTGACTAGTGTTTCCTAGACCTCGTACCAAGCAGGTTCAAGGAAACTCCTTATTCGTTGGATCGGGAATTCTTAGAGGAACGAGGTCATTGCTTATGGTCGAGTATTACACAACGGTGTAATGTCCGACAGTGACCAAAAAGGCAGTGGGCGGTCGCGCGGTTATCCGAATAACTGTGGGGCACGGTCGGTTAAAGTTCCTTCTTCTAAGAATATAGGTGATATACCTTGTTATTTACCAGTTTTAGAACATCATTTGGATCCTATTTGGAGTCTATTATGCGTGTTTTGACTGTGTTTTAGAGTCTTTACAGGTCCATGTACGTTCAGGAGCATTATGCAGATCATGGAGCTTGTTAGAGTATTCAGAAGAGATATCTAGTAGTTGTTCATATTCAGCTAAGTACGAGTCGAAGTCAAGTATGATCATCGATCGACTGAGCATCCTTGTTGTCGATCGATGACCCACTCGCGGAGTATTGGCAGACTTCAAGCCCAAGTCAAGACGAATTACGAGAATCCCCCTGGACGAGTTGTGACCTAGTTTATATGGTTTTATCATTGTTTAGGCAGAGAGAGACACATAAAGAGAAGCACATTTTATTTTACTGCTTTTAGTTTTCTTTCATTGAGCTTTTTAGTAGTTTAAGAGAGAAGATCTGAATTACTTTAAAGATTTATATTGGAACCCTATTTATTATTTTATGCATTATATTATTAAGTTCATCATGTTTTCTTTGGTTTATATCTGAGTAATTCACCTGTTAGATTTAGGGTCCATAATGGTACTGATGAATTAGCCCAAAAATAGGATTGCTAGGATTAAGTAATACCAATCTTTGGAATTGTGTTTAATGCTTGCGTTCTAGAGTAGCTAACTAGAAACCTAAATTTAGGACATGGAAAACTACGAGAGTAGGTTTTGTGCCATAATTAATTCCATTGAGCTAGGTTGTAGATGCATGCTAGAGCTGGTATAATTAACATAGTGGATGGACTTCCTGTCTGATTAGGGCCGATCGACACAAGGTCTTAGCCGTCGATCGGCGGTGCACTTCTCTGTCCGCATACGAGAGTTGGGACAAGAGGGGGTCAGACTAGTTAACAATTATTGTTCTCGCATATTAATAGTTCCCTTCATCCTATCCATTATAATTCACTTGCATGAAACAATAGATATACCGTTTTTCTATATTTGCATTTGCTTTAGTATTTTAGATAATTTCCTATTCCTGATAGACTTACAATAAAAACCACTATTTATAGTTTGCCTAGCATAACCATTAGAGTTATAATAAATATATTGTGTGACCTCACTCTCTGTGGATTCGTTTCCTAAGTACTGTAATTTGACCTCTCTTGGCAAGAGTTGTTCGTAGGGTTAATTTGATTGATTACATTATTAAGAACACAAACCTTAACCTGCATGCTGTCAAATTTGGCACCGTTGTCGGGGAGTAAGGGTCGCCATTAGATTTATTTTCTAGGTTAAGTCTAGGCTTTTACTTTACTGCAATTTACTAATAATTTATTTTTCTTGTCTTTCAAGTGCATGCCCAGCAGTACCAGAAGCAAAAAACCCCCAGGAATTACTCTTCTCAGATCCAGTTGTAATTGAACGCTTGATCCACAAAAAGATACGTCAAGCATCGAGTGACTGTAGCATTCAAACGCCGATCGACTCTTCTTCACGACCAACATCAATCGACAGCACCAACACGACATCGATAGAATAGTTCACGAGTTCAGATGGTTGCGACTTTAGTTTCGGTCCGAGATGAGAGGGATGCATGGTATGACCTAGAAGGTCATCTGCGTATTGCAACATGTTAGATAATTTATGATAAGGGGCTGCAATCACTGAACCAGAAGTACAAGCAGAGGATGTTGTAGCTTGACATGAAGCTAATGCCCAAGCTGCTCAAAGGACAATGGCAGACGACAATCGTCCTGACCAGTTCTATGCTAACAGATCCGCTATTCGTCTTCCAGCTTTCCAGAGGAACGACTTTGAGATCAAACCGTCTTTCTTCGCTCTTGTTGCGTAGACACCCTACCATAGATTGCGACATGAGCATCCGATGGATCATCTGGTGCGGTTTGAGGATCTTGTATCTGCTACTAAAGCCAATGGAGTCTCTTAGGACTTTCTGTTTTATAAGCTCTTCAAGTACTCACTTGCTGGAGAAGCTTTAGATTAGCTTAAGTACCTACCACCATGATCTCTGACATCCTGGACAGACATCAAGAATGCGTTCCTGCAAAAAATTTTTGATGATGCGCGAGCAGAGGATTTGAGAAGCAGAATCACCACATTCACACATGAACCTGGAGAATTATTGAGAAACGCTTGTTTCAGATTCAAGTCCTACCAGAGAGACTGAACACACCACGGTTTCAACGAGGTGCACCTACTTAGAACCTTCTTCAGAGGTATTGATATCCAGTACCAGGTGGCTTTAGACACAGCTAGTGAAGGGAACTTCAGCACTAGGATTCCAGAAGCAACAAAGCTTATTGAGAACTTGGCGTCTAGCTGTGAAGAAGAAGAAGAAGAAGAAGAAGAAGAAGAAGAAGAAGAAGAAGAAGAAGAAGAAGAAGAAGAAGAAGAAGAAGAAGAAGAAGAAGTGAATTTTGTTGGTTGAAACGGCTTCCAGAGACAGGGAAATCAAAGCTACAACAGAAACTCCTATGGTGGCAACATGAGCAACTACAACCGGAGTTCACAGCAGAAGAGGCCCAGCTACAACAAGAGGACCTTTGGATCTTCTTCTCAAAACCCGCATTGACAGATCTTCTTCTCAAAACCCGTACTGACATGGGTGTGTTTATTGTTCTAGCATGGTATAAATATCCTAAACAATTAACTATCAAATTAACCCTAAATCCTAACACACAAAAAAAAACTCTTGCCAAGAGAGATCAAGTGTAGTACTTAGGGATCGAATTCACAGAGAACAATGGCACACAATAGATTTCTTATTTCTAAAGGTTAAGCTAGGTGATTAGATGTATTGGTAACATGTAACCGATCTAAGGAAATATTCCTTATTGGAAGGTGTAGATGCAGGAAATATGCTAATAATGTAAATATGGAAATATATTAATAATGTAAATATGGAAATATGCTACTAAACTAACTAGATGCAAATGTAAATATGCTAGATATAGGGTTTCAAGCTTCATTAGTTATAGGGAATAAGAAGCACCGATATGTAAATATTTTAGAACTCAAATATATAACTATTATGACACTTTTAACTCCAACTCTCGTATGCGAGCAAAAGCAAAGACCATCAATCGACAGCTAAGGCCTAGTGTCGATCGACGGTGAAATCAGAAGGGAGTGTGAACGAGATTTGATATGTTCACAAAGCTAATTAGACCAGCTCTCGCATGCGCCTAACAACCTAGTTCAATGAAGTCTATTTTGTCACAGAACCTACTCTCATAGTCGTCCATGTCCTACTTTCGAGATCCTAGTTAGATACTCTAGAATACAAGCATTAAGCACAACTGAATTGATGAATATTAACTTAACCTAGTAATCCTCCTTTTGGGCTAATCCATGATTGCTATTATTCAACCCTAAATCTAGTTTGTAACAAATCAGACATAATTAAAGTAAGAATAATAATCTGAATATAATGCATATATAAAATATTGGGGTTTCAATACAAATCTCCCTAACGAGTTATGAATCTTCTCCCTTAAATAAATAATAAAACTATAATGGAGTGTTGGGGCACACACACGCACACACTTTCCCCCACACACTTGCCACTACTTTTCACCCGTCTGGTGTAATACATAGAATATAAATATAAAACCCTAAAATCTACGTCAAAACTCGTCCAGGGGTAATCTTGTAATCTTGTGTCATGTCTCTTACTTGCGCTTGAATTCGGCTGCCTGCAAATTGGTCATCGATTGATGTCAAGTTTTCAGCATCGATCGATATTGGTCATGTAGCATCGGTTGACGCCAATGTAGTGTCGTCGATCAACGACAGTCTTGTACTTCGACTCTCTCAATGATCAGCTACGGATTATTCTCCTTTAAATGCTCCAAAAGCTCCAAGTATCTCCATATATTTCCAAAACGTACATGAACCTGTAAAGACCTTAAAATATAGCCTAGACGCACATAATAGACCCTAAATAGATCTAACATGGCCTGAAACTGGTAAAAAATAGGCTATTTCAACTCTCCCAGACTTAACCTTTTTCTTGTTTTCAAGCAAATAAACCTGTGAAGGAGGTTTTGAAAAGCGAAGACTCACATAATATCTAAGTATAATTGTCACCTTACTTTATTGCAGTCACATCCTATCAAGTCAATCACAGAGAAACTTTATGTACCTTATCCTAGTATAGCAACCAAATCCATTTTACCAACAACTTAGCGAATACTAGTGTGACTCGCCCCTCTACTGATTTCATTTCTTTGCATAAAATAAAACTGCATGCTTTACCTTGGGAGTATCGATCAAAGGATATATGGAATCTTAGCCCTGTAAGTATCTGAACACACAGGTAGTCTTCTCTTCTTCCTTTCCTCTCTCTCTTCTCACTTCTTTTCAGTTAATGTCTTCCTTCTTTTAAGGGTATCATTTTATTTTTTAATTGACTGAGATATTTGGATAGGCTTTTATGAATCAAGCCCTATAGGTTTTGCCACGAGATCCTCTTCAATTCTTTTTGACCTTTATCTCTTTCTAGGATCATATGAATCAAGCTTTAATGGTTGTAGCCACCAAATCCTGTTCGACTACTTTTTTAATCTGAAGGGGAGAGAGAGGGGAATCAGAAGCACACAGACTTTTACCTTCTAGACTTGCAGAAGGAATCCGATCCAGTGTATACCAAATTTTAAAGCAAGCAAATAATGTCAGGATTAGTGTTGGAAATCAGCTTTGGTTCCTCCAAACTTTCTAAGCAAGTGTGATATAGTGGCATGATGATCCACTTCGGTATCTTTAGTAATCTCTACAAACAACCTTCTAAGAATGGTGCTAAAGTGTGGTTAGTCAATAATAAATCTTGATCATAGTCCTGTTCTTGACTCAATAATTTTTTTTGAAAAACTTATATATGGATGGTAAAAAAAACACTAAAAAATAATAAAATATCATTAGCGAACCTCCCCCAGACTTAAATTACACTGTCCCCAGTATAATCTGCCCCGGATTGGTTAGGAAAGTTCATATCATAAGTAAATATCTTAAGTATAGAACTCGATACCTCTCTCTATAAGAGAGTGTCGATCGATGGTAGGCGGGTTTGGTCGATCGATGGTCACGATCCAACGTCGACTGATGGTGCCTCGATGATGTCGATCGATGGAAACTCCAATAGTCTGTAAAAACGGAGTCAAATTCAAAAATAAGTAGTAGTATAAGTAAAAAATAAATAAAAACATACTAAGCAGTGGGAGGCACTTGGTTATAGTCTACACCTTCTTTGCTCTTCTGAACCCATGTATCAACGAAGCTTCTCTTTGCTTCATCTCCTTTGGCTTTTTCATTCTTTATGATCTCCTTAGTAACCTCCACTGAATGCATTCTCCTTTGTAGATTCAAAATACTGCGCTGTAGCATTCTAAGTTTGGCAGCTGTAGTTTCTGATATATCCTCCAATTTCTGAGAAATATCTTCTTTCATCAGGCTCTGAGAAAAAGCAATCTCGTTGAAACTGTCTCTTAATTGTTTTTATGCTTCGTACTTGTGTCTGACGAAATCAGTATCGATCGATGACATGATGTTGCCGTCGATCGATGTCACTCTATCTGGTCCACTCACATGCTATCTTTGAACAGTATCCAAATCTTGCTACATCTCATCCATGCGTGTAGTCAAACCGGTGAGGCACTTGTCTATATGATAGTAGACATCATCAAGCCTCATGTAGCTAATGACATCTCTTGAGCTTTGTAGATCTCATTCACAATATCGTCAATCTCTGCTTTGCTGTATGCCTTTTGTTTCTGCCTAGACATAGCGATCTTTGTTGCATGTTCAGGTAAACATATGTAGCTGTACTCAAACATAGTAGCTCTCTCGAGAAATGCCCTGATATCTTCTTCTTGCACATTCACAATTCTTCCGTCTATAGCTCGTGCATTACCATTTTCATCTCTGTAGATGCCATACTCATTTTTCTTTTCCCAATAGAAAATTCTCTTGCCATCAACATCAAAAGGTCTCGTTCCATACTCTACGCGACCGTCTATCAGTAGGGGATTTATCCAACCGATCGGTCCTAGAGTTTCTGAATTAAAAGGGATATATGTACATACCTCACGGACTCATGGAATGATGGTATCGATCGATGCATGCATCTTGTTGTCGATCTATGTTTGATTTTGGATCAGGTCGGGCTTCTGCTCCTTGATGTTGATTGATGCCTGATTTTGGATCAGCTCGTGCTTCTGCTCTTTGATTTCGATCGATGTCGGTACCTCTGCATCGATAGATGGCTGTTGCTGTTATCCAAATAAATTTCCTGATCTATTAGCCATAAAAAGGGCGTCTGCTACATCCTCCTTAGGTAGACTTAGAATTCTTCCATAAATATCATGTGCACGTCCTTCTGTATCTCTGAAAATTCCAAAATCATTTGGTTTGAGATAACCATCTCATGTATCTTCTGCTCCAAGTAATTGTTCTGGTTTTCGTTTGATGTCGTTTGATGGAAAAGATATGCCGACGATTGATGCTCGAGTACCCATTCTCGCGTTCATTACCCAGCCAGTTTCTTCCAGTGCCAGGCCGTGAGACTCAATCAGTTCTTCCTCTCTGTAATATGCATCGTATTCTTCGTAATCTTGACCGAATCCTTGGCATGTCGAATTGGTATCGATCGATGGTGTTTGTGGACCGTCGATCGAGGCTCGATAATCAGACTTGTGGGCAAAAAGTTTTCCAGCTCCATTAGCCATTGCAAGTATATCTGCCACATCTTCCTTCGTGACATGTAGAATTCTGCCATCCGTAGCTCTTGCATGACCATCTAGATCTCTCATAATACCGAACTCATGTGGTTGTAGATAACCATATTCCCTTTCACGTTCTGCAGTTGAATTTTTTTCGATTTCTGCTTCATTCCCAGTATCGATCGATGGTGTATGGTTACCGTCGATCGATGTCGATTTCCCAAGTTGATGGGAAACATGAAAAACACCAGCCTCTTCCAAAGCAACCCCTCGGTATTCAATTATTTCTTCGTATTTGTAGTCTTCGTCGTACACGAGGTAAGCTGTGTTGTAGTCGAAATCTCCATGGTAGGTGTTGACTTGTTCGGATTTTTGAGTATCGATCGATTCAATAGGTGGGTGTCCCTTGATTTTTGAATTGTAACGCCGTCGATCGATGGGTTGGGTTAGGTATCGATCGATGCTCCTTCTTCCGATTCCTCACCAAACTCGTAATCACAGAAGCATGTGGCCACAAGCTCTGCATCATTGCATAATTAAATCAGAGTAGCCTTGTTCTTATTCTTGACAGGTTCATAAAAATATTTTGATCAATTTGAGATAGATACAACCTGTTTAACTTCATATCGCATATGACTCCCATAGTAGCCATGAATGCTCTCCCAAGTAGTAGAGAAGAGTTCCCTTCTATCCCGATGTCCATCACATAAAATTCTGTTGGGACTATATCTGCACTGGAACATCTTTTACCATCCCACTTGAGTTCACTCGAGCAATCTACGAATGTGAAAGAATCTTTGGAGGGTTCCACTTTCATGTTCAGCTCCTCTACGATAAACTTTTGCATAATGCTCACTGAAGATCCAGTGTCACAAAGGGCGTTGGGAAATTTGTTTCCTTTGATGAAGCATGGAACCACGAATTTTCCAGGATCACTTTTCTTCTTTAGACATGTCCTCTGCTTCATCTTCTCTCTGAGGTGATTGAACATTATCTCTATATCGTCATCTGTCTCCCTTGTTTACCTGAAAAACATCCACAATCTGTGAGTATAATAAGCTTCATCAAAAGAAATATCTAGAGGAACTTTCAAAACTCTTTTAGCAAAACTATCTATCTCCTTTTCATTGGCTTCTCTGCGTTGATGTTTGGGGATCTTTTGCCTCCTCTTTGAGTGTCCCTCATCTTCTCTATCAGCATCCATAGCTTCAGATGTGTCTGTATTCTATTCTGAAACTTTCACAGTCGAACGTACAATCAAACTTGCATCGAGTTTCGGTAGTTGAACCGGTTTTATCTCTTGTCGATTGATGCTGAGTGTGTATTGTCGGTCAATTCTTCTGTCACTCTGTTGATCGATGTCACGAGAACAGTGTCAATCAATGTTAGTCAATTCACACAAAGCCACTGATTCTGTAGGTTTCACCGTCGATCGATTCACTTTGACTGGTGTCGATCGATGAGAATGAGAAGTGCAGTGTGATATGGAATTTTCCACACAAAAATCGCTATCTTGGGGCTTCTCTCTCTAGACTTCCTGCCAGAAATCATCATCAATCAATGCATTGACGTGGTGCCTTTTTGCAGCCTCAATTTTCTCCTTAATCAAGCTCTCATGCCTCTTAAGGGCTTCACTTGTCTAAGTCACCTGATTCTCCAATTTCTTCACATGAGTGCTGAGATTTTTAAACTTGGTATTGAGGTTGAGGTACGCACCATCTATCTTTCCATTGAAATTCACAGTCATCTTCTGATGTTCCCATAAAACTTTGTCAACCATTGCTTCAGTCTTGCTTTCCTGACCTTTTGGAGTAGGATTCTGGTAGTAGGAAGATCCATAAGTCTTGTTGTTGTTGAAGGGCCTTCGCTGTGAACTCTGATTAAAGTTACTCCTTTGACCAGTACCATTGGAGTTCATGTTGAAACCTGGATTCTCTTGTCTCTGCAAAACCATTTCCATCGATGTAGTTTACATCCTCTTCTTCAGTCTCATGTTCTCCAGATTCAATTGCTTCTACTTCTGTAAAAGTAACTTGCTTCTTGAAAAATTTCTGAACACTATGCAGTTTTGCTTTGACCTCTTCAATCTGCTCCTTGCTCACAGCTGGAGCTGATTTCCTTTTCTCAAAATCTGTATTCTTGGTACTGCTGCTAGAAGCTAGATTCTCAATCAATCTCACAACTTCTTCAGGGCTCCTGGTGCTGAAATTTCCCTCACTAGCTGTGTACAAACCCATCTGATATTGTAATCCAATACCTCTGAAGAAAGTGCTAAGAAGCTGCACTTCGTTGAACCCGTGATGTGGATAATCTCTCTGATATGACTTGAATATGATCCATGAGTTTCTGAAAGACTCTGAAGGTTCTTTGTTGAGGTTAAAAACAGTTATCTTGAAATCACCAACTAAGTTTACCATTTCTAGAAGAACTTAGCGAAAGAGTAGCTCGAAAACAAACATAAAACACCTCGAACCTAGGTCGTCATATGGCGACCTCAAATGTACAAACCTAGGTCCCCATACGACGACCTGGCCTTTAACAAACCGGGTCTCCATATGGCGACCTGCACTTGCAAAGAACGGATCACCATATGCGACCCACACACGCAAGGTCCGGGCCACCATTTGGCAACCTAGACGCACACATTTCGGGTCGCCATATGGCGACCTAGACTCTCCGAGTCCAGGTTGCCATATGGCGACATAGACCCACACAGTCTGGGTCACCATATGGCGACCTAGACTGTGGCACCCCCGATCGTAGATGACCAGAAATGACACGGTCGACGTCCCCCATTGGTCGACCCGAGGTTCTCGAAATATATCCGATTACCTTAGACCAACAATCAAAGAACACCGACGCACCTATCGTATATCACTCTAGGATTTTCGACCAGACAAGCAATACACGATAGTTAGTTCGTCCCAGACAAGGACTAATATCATTTGAGAACTCGTGATTTATAAACATTCTTTATACATTATTTATTTACTTCAAACATTTTACAAAGCATTATAGTTTTATCCTATAGCATAATGCACAACAACGTTTTAAGTAAATATACATCAGAAGGTACGTTTCAAGGACAACAAAATACTACCACTGGTTCGCCGTTCCTTCCGTCCAAAATAAGAGGTCACCATATGTGTGAGTGGACAAGAAGTCGCATAATGTCCGTGCTCTCCACAAGTAAAGCAAGTGATGTTAGATGGTACCACTGGTCGGAGTTGCCTCATGGTCAGAAAATCTCGCCTAACATGGCCCAGCTAGCCACAACTGAAACAAGTCGGGGTTCTAGGTCTCGGTCCTCCCGAACGACTTCCCCGAAAGACTCTACCTCCACGTCCCCTCTGCATAACCGAAGATGGCTGATGCTGGAATGAAATAGATGGACGTCTCAGTGGTGCGGAATGGCTAGCAGAAGCTCTCTCAACAGCAATGGCTTCCTCAACATTCACCGCACGCTCCACAAGATCAACAAATCTATGAAACTCTACTGCCTCGAGTCTGCTCCTGATATCCGGACCAAGTCCCCTAAGAAACTTCCGGATGATCACCAGCTCATCTTCCTGGCCAAAGCGTACATATTGCCTGAGACGTGTGAATTCGGCCTCATACCTCCAAACCGATAAGCCTCCCTGAGCTAACTCCATAAACTTAGTCTCCAATCTGTCTCTTGCCTCCGGTGGAAAACACTTTCGAATGAACGCAGTACTGAAGTCATCCCATGTCAGCTGGAAATCTCCAAAACTCCTCTCTACACATAACCACCAATGGATGGCGTCCTTATCCAGATAGTAAACAGCCACGTCCTTCTTGAATTCTACCGGACAACGGGTTGCAGCGAAATTATGTTCGAGATTGCGCAGACATGCATCAGTTTCAAAGGGATCAGTCCCTCCCTGGTAGTGATTCGTCCCCAACTTCTTCATGATCATAACGATCTTCAGGAAGTCCGGATGAGAAGTGGTAGGTATTGGAGCTGGCTGAGCACGTTGTGCATTCAGTGCCTGTTCCTGTAAACGGATCATCTCGGCCATTAACTCGAGAATGGCTACCAATGCCAGATCTGTTGGAACCGGTGCAGGTTCTGCTGCGGGTGTTGCTTCATCATGGACGTGTGGAATATCATCAGCGGCAACAGCAGGTGCGGCAGGATGATCAGCAACATGAGCGGGATGATCAGCAGCATGAGCATCATAATCATGTACAACATCTAACTCGATGTCTGTATAGTACGGATCAGGTGTCATAGGCATCGGCATCTGAATTTGAGGGCTATCATATGATCCCTCAGACGGATCAGACTCAATGCTGGTGCCAGAAGGTGTAGCCTCAAAGCTAGGAGTAGGAAGTGGTACCGGAGTAGATGGCGGTGAAGATTCTAGAGATGATGAAATAAGTATCGGTAGATAAGCTCCACCACGTCGTGCCCGTCTTGGTGGCATCTGCAGTGAAAGTTCATGGTAAGTTTCTACCTAGTTCTATCTATTTCTAAAAGAAGGAACAAACCAGCATATCCTAGTTATCCATGCAACACATTTTTGACGCAAAAAATATTTGAAATAAGTCCCATTCTAGCATCGTAGAACAATGCTCTGATACCACCTTTGTGGCACCCCCGAACGTAGATGACCGGAAATGACACGGTTGACGTCCCCCGATGGTCGACCCGAGGTTCTCGGAATATATCCAATTACCTTAGACCAACAATCAAAGAACACCGACGCACCTATCGTATATCACTCTAGGCTTTTCAACCAGACAAGCATACACGATAGTTAGTTCGTCCCGGAAAAGGACTAATATCATTTGAGAACTCGTGATTTATAAACATTCTTTATACATTATTTATTTACTTCAAACATCTTACAAAGCATTATAGTTTTATCCTATAGCATAACGCACAACAACGTTTTAAGTAAATATACATCAAAAGGTACGTTGCAAGGACAACAAAATACTACCACTGGTTCGCCGTTCCTTCCGTCCAAAAGTAGAGGTCTCCCACCTAACGTTTACCTGCACACAACAAGGAGTCATGAGTAACTAGTTTACCTAGTGAACCTAGATCCAACTACACAATCAATAATAACCAAACAATTATCAAATGCATATACATGGTCATACAAGTATTAGTACTATACTTAGCATATCATTTATCATGGTGAATTCTTATTTTAAACTTCACTTTCACATTACCCGCCAATTGCCTTCAATATAATTACAATATATAGACTAGACTCGGTAAACCACAAAGGCTAACCGAGCTTAGTGAGTTAGCATTACCTTCACCCTCGAACGTCCTTATGAACATTCGAGACTGCATCGTCATGCAGTACACGGCCTCCAGGGTGCTACCCCATCATCGTGTCTTCATGACCTTGTTCCATTCGCAGGACCAAGTCACGGTATTGCGGGGAGTTTAGGGATAGTGAATATTAATAAGAGTTCACATGATTTTACTTCCACAATTATTTAATATTTAATCCCCAGTTAATCCATGATTAATCCTTAATTAATCCAAGATTATTTCTTAATTAATCCAAGATTAATATATAATTAATCCAAGATTAGTCCATAATTAATCCAAGATTAGTTCATAATTAATCTAAGATTAGTCCATGATTATTTCTTAATTAATCCACAATTATTTCTTAATTAATCCAAGATTAATACATAATTAATTCAAGATTAATCCATAATTAATCTAAGATTAGTTCATAATTAATCCAATATTAGACCATGATTAATTTTTAACTAATCCACAATTATTCCTTAATTAATCCAAGATTAATTAATAATTAAACTATGATTATTTCATAATTAGGATTAGTACTTGAGAACAAGTATTAATATGAGGATTAACCTAACTTTAACATTCTTGATTAATTCTTTAAGTGTAAGTGTTTAAACTAAGTAAACAACCATGGTTCTTAAAGGGTTACAACTTATTCAAGATCATTCATTTCCAACTCATTCATACACTCACATGATCTAACTTAACATTCATCTAGACTCACCTAGAGAATAGTCTTGAAAGTGGCTGGAACAAGACTTGTCTTTAACTTAAACAAGGCTGAATGGGTCAAGAGAGAATGGCTCCAAGGATGGACTGGATTGTACTAGCAACCACCACTCCTTAGCTGATCAAAACAGAGCAAGCCACTTAAGTTCAGACTGCCGGTTCAGCACATTAACAATCGAACAGTTTTAGACAAGCTAAACAACTTAGATCGGTTCATACATGCTGAGTTAAGGTCGGCTCTAATCAGTTCACAAAAGTTCAGCTCGGTTCTAGATAGGTTTGCTTCAGGACAAGATCATTTCAGTTCGGCTTAAGTTCAATCAGTTCACATCAGTTTAGCTAATGGTTCAAAGAGAGTGATTCAAACCGAACTAAACAAAACTGAACCGTAACAGCATCTTATACAAGTGATCCGACCATGACCTGAGCTAAACATGAACTGGTTCTGATCAATACTGGTCTGAGGCAAGGAGATGAAGCTTACCACAAACAACACACGGCCAGAAGAACTCAAATGATTCTCCTCTCCAAGGTAAGCTTGCAGCTGGACTGTTTTGAAAGAAAACAGAAATCAACATTTCTTCATCACAAAAACAGAACAAGGCCTAGGGTTTTACTCTAGGTTCTCACCTTCTGAGCTTATATAAAGCAAGGAACTGAGCTAGAGGATGAAAGGAAGTCGTCCAAGGTTCCCCAATATTTTCTCTTGATTTTCTCTTCTTCTTTCTCTTTGTTTTTCTCACTGGTTTTTGTACACTGTTTTTCTTGCTTTCTAAAGGACGTGGGAGCAGCTGGAGGAGGGTTATAAATACACGTGAATTCGTCCCTGAATTCTCTAATACAAGTGAGCTGACTTTATTGGACAACTGGGGTATTTGAGAAAAGTTCTGGATAATTAAATTTGAACTTATCTTCGTCCTCCCATGTTACTACAACTCTCTGCCGCTTTCCCCAAAATACTTGTACTTGCGAAATTTCCCGGTTCTTTAATTTCTTGATACGACGCTCACATATCCGTAAAAGGACCTTCAGGATAGGTAAGATTAGGTTGCAAGTTCTCTGGTCTCTCTGGCTCGACCATATTCGGATCTGATATATGCTTACGCAACATCGATACATGAATTACCGGATGCATAGGCATATCGGGTGGAAGTTCTAGTCTATAGGCTACTTCTCCAATTCTGGCTACAATTCGGTATGGACCGATGTAGCGGGTTGCCAACTTCCCAATCTTCCCAAACCGATCCTTTCCTTTCTGTGCAGCTACCTTTAAGAAGACCAAATCATTTACTGCAAATATGACTTCTCTTCTACCGCGGTCAGCATACTTCTTCTGACGGTCTTGAGTCTTCATCATATTCGCTTGAATTATCTTTACTTTTTCAGCTGCCTCATCTACTATTTCTGGACCAATAATTCTTCTCTCACCAAATTCAGTCCAACACACTGGTGTCCTACAAGGTCGACCATAGAGTGCTTCATACGGTGACATACCAATACTGGAATGGTAGCTATTGTTGTAGGAAAATTCTATCAGCGGCAAAAACTTATCCCATGGACCATTCCAATCAAGGATACACATCCTTAGTAGATCTTCTAAGGTTCTGATGGTTCTTTCAGTTTGGCCATCAGTTTCCGGATGAAACGCAGTGCTCATGTGCAAATCAGTTCCCAAGGCTTGTTGAAATGCTCGCCAGAATTCAGCTGTAAAGGGGTCTCGATCTGATACTATATTTGCTGGTACCCCATGAAGCTTTACTATTTCTTCAAGATACAGCTCTGCTAACGTCTCAACTTTGTCTGTAAGTTTCATCGGTAGGAAGTCAGCAGATTTAGTGAGACGATCGACAATTACCCAAACTGCATCATTCCCACGGCCGGGTGCTCGAAGTAAACCAGAAATAAAGTCCATTGCTATGGCATCCCATTTCCATTCAGGGATAGGTAGGCTTTGGAGTAAGCCACCTGGAACTTGGTGTTCCGCTTTTATCCGTTGGCAAGTCTGACATTGAGAAACCCATGTGGCAACATCTCTCTTCATCCCTGGCCAATGGTAAAACCTTCTAATATCTCGATACATCTTGGTGCTTCTGGGATGAATACTTAAGAGAGAATGGTGTGCAGTCCTTAGGATCTCCTCTCGAATTCCTTCTTCTTTAGGAACGGTTACTCGACCATTGAGTAACAAGGTTCCATCATTTGCAACTTGATATCCTCCAAAATTCCCTTCGTTCAGTTCCTCTCGGATCTTCTTTAGGTTCTCGTCTCTCATTTGTGCTTCTCGGATACGAGCAAGTAAACCAGCTTGACTTACTGCCTGTAGGCCTAACGGTTCTCCTTCTTCTCCTTCTAAGGCAGCCAAACTAATCATCTTGAATTCTGCTTCCAGGTTCGGAAGTTCTTTTTCAACATCCACATCAACTCTTCTTCGGCTCAGCGCATCAGCCACAACATTTGCTTTTCCAGGATGGTATAGGATCTGCATATCGTAGTCAGCTACGAACTCCATCCATCGCCTTTGCCTTAAATTCAAATCAGGTTGGGTGAAAAGATACTTAAGGCTTTTATGGTCGGTGAACACTTGAATCTTCTCACCATACAAATATGATCGCCAGATCCGAAGAGCAAATACTACTGCAGCCATCTCAAGATCATGCGTCGGGTAGTTTACTTCATGCTTTCTTAGTTGCCTCGATGCATAGGCGATTACCTTATCGTCCTGCATCATCACACAACCTAAACCAACATGAGATGCATCTGTATACACAATGTATGGTTGGTTAGGCTTAGGCAAGGCTAAGATAGGTGCAGTCGTTAAAGCTTCCTTCAACTTATTGAACGCTCCTTCGGTTTTAGTACTCCACTCATAGGCAACACCTTTCCCAGTCAAATGAGTCAGTGGCCTTGATATGCTTGCAAACCCTTGTACAAACTTTCGGTAATAGCCGGCCAATCCAAGAAAACTCTGAATCTCGGTAACAGAAGTTGGACGGGGCCATTCTTTAGTAACAGCAATCTTTTCTGAATCAACGGCAACTCCTTCCTCTGACACTCGATGTCCTAAGAAGCCAACTTCTCTTTTCCAGAAACGACACTTACTAAGCTTAGCAAACAGCTTTTGATCTTGAAGACGCTCAACAACTAATCGTAGATGCTTCTCGTGTTCTTCTGCACTTCGGGAATATATGAGAATGTCATCGATGAATATGATAACAAACTCGTCAAGGTATTCCTGAAATACCTCGTTCATTAGACGCATGCAGCCCGGGCATTGGTGAGACCAAAGGGCATTACTACGAACTCAAAGTGTCCATAGCGAGTTCTAAAGGCAGTCTTCATTATGTCATCTTCGGAGATCGGTATTTGATGATAGCCTGAAGCTAGATCTATTTTCGAAAACCAACTTGCACCTTGCAACTGGTCTAATAGCTTATCAATTCTTGGGAGTGGGTACTTGTCCTTAATGGTCACGTTGTTGATTTCAAGATAATCAATACATAACCGCATGCTTCCATCTTTCTTCTTTACGAATAACACTGGGGCTCCCCAAGGTGATGAACTAGGATGTATGAAACCCTTGTCTAGCAAATCCGCTAACTGCTGCTTCAACTCAGCGAGTTCTGCTGGTGCCATTCGGTAAGGTGCCTTTGCTATTGCAGCAGATCCGAGCTCTAGGGTTATAGTAAAGGGGTTACTTCTAGACGGCGGCAATCCTTCTAATGCCTTAAACACTTCTTCATACTCTCTAGCTACTGGGATGTCTTCCAAATTCTGCTCCTTCTCGTCTTCTACTTGCCCAGCAATTAAGGTAACCAGGTATACTTCTTCACTTTGTTCTAGTAGGTTCTCTACTCTCAAGGCTGAAACTAGCGACACTCCAAGACTCGGTACAATGCCATGGTAAGCTAAAGGGGGTTGGGTATCTCTCTCGAATATAATTTTCCCTCTATAACAATCGAGGTGAGCTCGGTAGGTTGACAGCCAATCCATTCCAAGGATTACCTCATACCTCTCTAAAGGGAGTACTAACAAATGGGCTGGAAAAACCATCTCTTGGATTATGATTGGAACTTCTAAGATGCATCCTTCAATTTCAAGGACTTGATTTCCAGGAGTTAGAACGGAAATGGTTAAATTCACTTTAGCGAATCCTCCTTCGAATCTAGACGTTACTTCAAGAGCTACGAAACTATGTGTTTCTCCAGAATCGAACAAGATATGGGCGGATATTCCACCCACAAGCAAAGTCCCTGAGATAGGACCCTTCGGTGGTCCGGATGGTCCTGGTAACTCTAAAGCATAAGCCCTACCGGCTGTAGCCTGACGCTTCGCTGGAGGTAAAGGTAAGGGTGGGTTAGCTGGTGCGACAGGTGGAACTCTCGGTGCAGCAGGCTGAGAAGAATGTGTGAGTGGACAAGAAGTCACATAATGTTCGTGCTCTCCACAAGTAAAGCAAGTGATGTGAGATGGTACCGCTGGTCGGAGTTGCTTCATGGTCAGAAAATCTCGCCTAACATGGCCCAGCTGGCCACAACTGAAACAAGTCGGGGTTCTAGGTCTCTGTCCTCCCGAACGACTTCCCCGAAAGACTCTACCTCCACGTCCCCTCTGCATAACCGAAGATGGCTGACGCTGGAATGGAATAGATGGACGTCTCAGTGGTGCGGAATGGCTAGCAGAAGCTCTCTCAACAGCAATGGCTTCCTCAACATTCACCGCACGCTCCACAAGATCAGCAAATCTATGAAACTCTACTGCCTCGAGTCTGCTCCTGATACCCGGACTAAGTCCCCTAAGAAACTTCCGGATAATCACCAGCTCATCTTCCTGGCCAAAGCGTACATATTGCCTGAGACGTGTGAACTCGGCCTCATACCTCCGAACCGATAAGCCTCCCTGAACTAACTCCATAAACTTAATCTCCAATCTGTCTCTTGCCTCCGGTGGAAAATACTTTCGAATGAATGCAGTACGGAAGTCATCCCATGTCAGCTGGAAATCTCCAAAACTCCTCTCTACACATAACCACCAATGGATGGCGTCCTTCTCTAGATAGTAAACAGCCACGTCCTTCTTGAATTCTACCGGACAACGGGTTGCAGCGAAATTCTGTTCGAGATTGCGCAGCCATGCATCAGCTTCAAAGGGATCAGTCCCTCCCTGGTAGTGCTTCGTCCCCAACTTCTTCATGATCATAACAATCTTCAGGAAGTCCGGATGAGAAGTGGTAGGTATTGGAGCTGGCTGAGCACGTTGTGCATTCAGTGCCTGTTCCTGTAAACGGATCATCTCGGCCATTAACTCGAGAATGGCTACCAATGCCGGATCTGTTGGAACCGGTGCAGGTTCTGCTGCGGGTGTTGCTTCATCATGGACGTGTGGAATATCATCAGCGGCAACAGCAGGTGCGGCAGGATGGTCAGCAACATGAGCGGGATGATCAGCAGCATGAGCATCATAATCATGTACAACATCTACCTCGATGTCTGTATAGTACGGATCAGGTTTCATAGGCATCGGCATCTAAATTTGAGGGCTATCATATGATCCCTCAGACGGATCAGACTCAATGCTGGTTCCAGAAGGTGTAGCCTCAAAGCTAGGAGTAGGAAGTGGTACCGGAGTAGATGGCGGTGAAGATTCTGGAGATGATGAAATAAGTATCGATAGATAAGCTCCACCACGTCGTGCCCGTCTTGGTGGCATCTGCAGTGAAAGTTCATGGTAAGTTTCTACCCAGTCCTATCTATTTCTAAAAGAAGGAACAAACCAGCATATCCTAGTTATCCTTGCGATACATTTTTGACTCGAAAAATATTTGAAACAAGTCCCATTCTAGCATCATAGAACAATGCTCTGATACCACCTTTGTGGCACCCCCGATCGTAGATGACCGAAAATGACACGGTTGACGTCCCACGATGGTCGACCCGAGGTTCTCGGAATATATCCAATTACCTTAGACCAACAATCAAAGAACACCGACGCACCTATCGTATATCACTCTAGGGTTTTCAACCAGACAAGCAATACAAGATAGTTAGTTCGTCCCGGACAAGGACTAATATCATTTGAGAACTCGTGATTTATAAACATTCCTTATACATTATTTATTTACTTCAAACATCTTACAAAGCATTATAGTTTTATCCTATAGCATAACGCACAACAACATTTTAAGTAAATATACATCAAAAGGTACGTTGCAAGGACAACAAAATACTACCACTGGTTCGCCGTTCCTTCTGTCCAAAAGTAGAGGTCTCCCACCTAACGTTTACCTGCACACAACAAGGAGTCATGAGTATACCCAGTGAACCTAGATCCAACTACACAATCAATAATAACCAAACAATTATCAAATGCATATACATGGTCATACAGGTACTAGTACTATACTTAGCATGTCATTTATCATGGTGAATTCTTATTTTAAACTTCACTTTCACATTACCCGCCAATTGCCTTCCATATAGTTACAATATATAGACTAGACTCGGTAAACCACAAAGGCTAACCGAGCTTAGTGAGTTAGCATTACCTTCACCCTCGAATGTTCTTATGAACATTCGAGACTGCATCCTCATGCAGTACACGGCCTCCAGGGTGCTACCCCATCATCGTGTCTTCATGACCTTGTTCCATTCGCAGGACCAAGTCACGGTATTGCGGGGAGTTTAGGGATA
The DNA here is from genome assembly GCA_905132885.1 of Moricandia moricandioides. Classification (NCBI taxonomy): domain Eukaryota; kingdom Viridiplantae; phylum Streptophyta; class Magnoliopsida; order Brassicales; family Brassicaceae; genus Moricandia; species Moricandia moricandioides. The sequence continues at coordinate 54,561 of CAJHQQ010000583.1, forward strand.
GTGAATATTAATAAGAGTTCACATGATTTTACTTCCACAATTATTTAGTTTTTAATCCCCAATTAATCCATGATTAACCCTTAATTAATCCATGATTATTTCTTAATTAATCTAAGATTAATAAATAATTAATCCAAGATTAGTCCATAATTAATCCAAGATTAGTTCATAATTAATCTAAGATTAGTCCATGATTATTTCTTAATTAATCCACAATTATTTCTTAATTAATCCAAGATTAATACATAATTAATCCAAGATTAATCCATAATTAATCTAAGATTAGTTCATAATTAATCCAATATTAGACCATGATTAATTCTTAACTAATCCACAATTATTCCTTAATTAATCCAAGATTAATTAATAATTAAACTATGATTATTTCATAATTAGGATTAGTACTTGAGAACAAGTACTAATATGAGGATTAACCTCACTTTAACATTCTTGATTAATTCTTTAAGTGTAAGTGTTTACACTAAGTAAACACCCATGGTTCTTAAAGGGTTCAGGGGCTTAAAACTTATTCAAGATCATTCATTTCCAACTCATTCATACACTCACATGATCTAACTTAACATTCATCTAGACTCACCTAGAGAATAGTCTTGAAAGTGGCTGGAACAAGACTTGTCTATAACTTAAACAAGGCTGAATGGGTCAAGAGAGAATGGCTCCAAGGATGGACTGGATTGTACTAGCAACCACCACTCCTTAGCTGATCAAAACAGAGCAAGCCACTTAAGTTCAGACTGCCGGTTCAGCACATTAACAATCGAACAGTTTTAGACAAGCTAAACAACTTAGATCGGTTCATACATGCTGAGTTAAGGTCGGCTCTAATCAGTTCAAAAAAGTTCAGCTCGGTTCTAGATAGGTTTGCTTCAGGACAAGATCATTTCAGTTCAGCTTAAGTTCAATCAGTTCACATCAGTTTAGCTAATGGTTCAAAGAGATTGATTCAAACCGAACTAAACAAAACTGAACCGTAACAGCATCTTATACAAGTGATCCGACCATGACCTGAGCTAAACATGACCTGGTTCTGATTAATACTGGTCTGAGGCAAGGAGATGAAGCTTACCACAAACAACACACGGCCAGAAGAACTCAAATGATTCTCCTCTCCAAGGTAAGCTTGCAGCTGGACTGTTTTGAACAGAAATCAACATCTCTTCATCACAAAAACAGAACAAGGCCTAGGGTTTTACTCTAGGTTCTCACCTTCTGAGCTTATATAAAGCAAGGAACTGAGCTAGAGGATGAAAGGAAGTCGTCCAAGGTTCCCCAATATTTTCTCTTGATTTTCTCTTCTTCTTTCTCTTTGTTTTTCTCTGTTTTGCTCACTGGTTTTTGTACACTGTTTTTCTTGCTTTCTAAAGGACGTGGGAGCAGCTGGAGGAGGGTTATAAATAGCTGAGGACCTTGCTTCACAAGTGGGTTTAACAAAAGACAAGGTTTAGCTAGGTGGCAGGCTGAGGAACCAAAGCAATGGGCAGTGGAGACAGCTAGCAAGTTGGATCAGCATATGCACATGCTGTCCTTTCCTTCCCATGAAGTAGCTCCAGCCAATGAAAAATATTCAGGAGAAGGGAAACAAGCATAAAAGAAGCTTGTAACTTTCATGTTCCATTTACTACTGAAGAAAGCAAGCCGGAAGGTGCAGGGCATGTGACTTGAATTTCTGAAAACAAGAAGGCAGCTTAGTAGGTGAAAGACATGAGTGATCAAAATTTATTTAAGAAGCTGGTCCATAGCTCCAAATAAATTTCGACCAACAATTCTTTGTCCTTAGCCCTCGGCATGCTCTTGGAAATCTTGTCCAGCTTAAATAAAAATGAACCATATTAATTAACACTCAACCTAAACTATCAAGAGAAGGTCTTTCGACCACAAGACAGCCCCGTCGAGACATTAATTCACCGGGTCAATTTTTACTTTTAATTCTTGTCGGACCAACCCAAACTGGTCTTGAGAAGTTTTAGTCGACCAAAATACATCCGCTCGTGAGGGTCATTACATAGACTCTCCGAATCTGGGTCGCCATATGGTGACCTAGACCCACACTGTCCAGGTCGCCATATGGCGACCTAGATTCTCCGAGTCCGGGTCACCATATGGCGACCTAGACTCTCCGAGTCCGGGTCACCATATGGCGACCTAGACTCTCCGAGTCTGGGTCACCATATGGCAACCTGACCTTTCAAAGACCGGGTCGCCATTAGGAAACCTAGGCTCCGAGTCTGGGTCACAATATGGCGAGTGAGACCACACCCATTGGCTTCTCTCTCGAATATCGATCGAAATGCTCTTCGTTTCGTCTCAATCGGAGTTACCGTTGGAACTTTACTATAAAAACCGCAAAGACTCATTTTCCCGAACAAAGTTCATGGTTATCGTATAAACGGCAACGGTTAACTCAAGCACCATATTTGTATAATCTATACGAGAAGTGTAAAACTCCTTGCTAAAGTAAAGTCGTATCATTAAACGTTCTTTCAAAGAAGTCGTAAAACGTTTCAGACAAAATACGGCCCAATGAGGCATAGAACGCGACTAAACACCCACTTGCGTTTCCATAAGAAATTGAGCCCAGCAATGTTATGACGACGTATCTTTATTCGCAGAAGAAGATAAGTCTCGCAAAATCGAAAGGTAAATGTTGAGTTTCCAAGATAATGATGAAGATCGAGATAAAAAAGAATGTTTCCACGAAGAGATAAACTCAACCCAAGGGCAAAAAAGGAAGGAGGAACCGACCCAGAAGGCATATATAAGGGGAGCTAAAGCTAAAGGCGCAGGGATCCAAAGATTTAGACCTAGAATAACTCTGCTATCTTAGAAGAATTTAGAATATAGGCGGCTGCATACTCGAAACTTTACTTAGATTCTTCTCCATCTATGTTCTGAGATTCTCTTTGTTAGCTAGATTCTACTCGTTTTGTTATTCGGAAAACTCTGTAGCTTTGTTCTTATCAATCAATAAAATGCCTCTGTGCAACTTGCTATCGATATTCTGGTATCTCTTTCTTCTTCGTTTTCGTGTGTTTACGCAGATAATCCGGGACCTCTGGGAAAGTCGGGTTATGTTGGCTTTCCTTAATTTATGAAAACTGACAGTGTGGATTTTGGTTCCCGCAGTTTGGCGCTAGAAAGAGGGGGGGGGGGTCGGATTCTCTAACTCAAAAATCACCGAACGAATTAGAAACGATATGCCTAACAAAACGGACTGGCAACATCATTTCCTTCAAGGAGAGAGCAACGACAGAATTGGTCAAACCTCTAAACAATCTCAACGATCTCCTTGTTATCGAGTTGACAGTCCAGAATATCAGCCTCCCAAGGATATTGGTCGAAATCGGAAGCTCAGCCGATATCATCTTGAAAAAACCTCAAGAGAATGGAAATCGATCCATCCAAAATCACGGAAGACCCAAACCCGGTAACAGGATTCTCGGGGGAGACTACCATGACTCTCGGCACAATCAACCTCTCGGTTAGAGCTGGCAGCATTAGAAAAATCATGGAGTTCATGGTCATCGATCGACCCACATCATACAACGCGATCGTAGGAACTCCATAGCTGAATTCTATGCAGGCTGTTCCGTCAACATACCACATGTGTCTCAAATTCCCAACGCTTCGCGGAATCGAGACAACCTGGGGGAATAGAAAATTTTCACAAGTCTGTTTCTCCATGGAACTAAAACGAAAGGGCTCGTCGTCAGAGACTCCTTCTAACAAGAATAGGAAGTCGTATGTTGATGACAATGTTTTAGTACCAAACGAAACAGAAATCTTTTGGCAGTCGCGAGTAGCCGAAGCACTCGAGGGAAAACTCGAACCAACCTGCAAACCCGTGGTCTCGGTATGCCTCGACGAAGCATTTCTAGACCGTTTTGTTGAAATTGGCACAAATCTTCCCGAGTCCTTAAAACGGAGCTTGTCGCCTGTCTAAAAAAGAATGTAAACACGTTCGTGTGATCTGCGGAAGGCATGCCTGGGATTGACATCCACAATACATGTCATAAACTTAACGTCGATCCAACTTTCAAACCAGTTAAACAGAAAAGACGCAAGTTGGGTCCTGAATGGGCCTCCACAGTTAAAGACGAGGTAGAAAACCTCCTCAAAGTCGGATCCATAACAGAGGTAAGGTATCCTGACTGGCTCGTTAACCCATTTGTCGTCAAAAAGAAAAACAACAAATGGCGAGTATGCGTCGATTTTATCGATCTCAACAAAGCGTGTCCAAAGGATATTTTCCCCTGCCTCACATCGATCGACTGGTCGAAGAAATGGCAGTAAACAAACTATTTTCATTCATGGATGCTTTCTCTGGGTACAATCAGATCATGATGAACCCTGATGATCAGGATAAAACTGTGTTCATAATCGACCCCGGTACTTACTATTACAGAGTAATGCCATTCTCCCTTAAGAACGCTGGTGCAACTTATCAGCGACTAGTTAATCGAATGTTCTCCGAACTACTCGGAAAAAATATGGAAGTATACCTTGACGACATGCTCGTAAAATTTCTTGAGGAGCAAGACCATGTCAACCATCTCCAAGAATGCTTCGAGAGGTTAAACCTACATAACATGAAACTGAATCCCGTAAAGTTCAGGTTCGCGGTAGCATCAGGAGATTTTATGAGATATCTCGTCACCTTTCGAGGAATCGAAGCTAATCCAAAACAGATCACCGCACTGACTGAGATGAAATCTCCAAAAACCAAGCGAGGGGTGCAGAGGTTACCGGGTAGAGTCGCAGCACTCAGTCGTTTTATCTCGCGATCAACGGATAAATGCTTACCTTTCTACGACACCTTGAATGGGAATAAAAAGTTTGAATGGACCGAGGAGTGTGAGAAAGCTTTCCAACAGCTGAAGCACTACCTGGCCACTCCTCCGGTGCTCGCAAAACCCGTAGAAGGGGAGCCTTTGCTCCTGTATATCGCACTATACATAATGGCCGTAAGCGGAATCCTCATCCGAGAAGAGTGAGGCAAACAAAAGCCCATCTTTTACGTAAGTAAAACCCTGCTGGACGCAGAGACGCATTACCCGCTAGTGGAAAAACTAGCTCTCGCGGTCGTGATGTTAGCCCAAAAACTGAGGCCTTATTTCCAATCCCATACAATCGTGGTACTCACATCATTTCGGCTGCGGAAGATCTTGCATAGCCCTAGTCAATCGGGAAGGTTAGCAAAGTGGGCAGTCGAGCTAAGCGAATATGCTAATAATGTAAATATGGAATATGCTAATAAACAAACTAGATGTAAATATAAATATCCTAGATCTAGGGTTTCTCGCAAGTGGATTATAAAAGATAGAAGTTAAGGGTATTTAATCATGGAACTCGATATCTAATGTAAAAGACACCAGCTCTCGTTGCGAGTCTAATCAACTGACTAAGTCCAATGTCTCAGCTCTCGCTTGTTGACACGGAATGACCATCGGTCGATGGAAATGATCCTGCGTCGATCGATGGTTATTTGAGTCAAGCTTTATAACCTAATTTGATAAGTTCACTAGATTAACAAAATCAACTCTCGTTTGTTTCTAGCAACCTAGCTCAATAGAATAAATTCTGGTAGTAGACCATGCTCTCGCTTGCGCCTAACTATCCTATTATCAGGTTTCTAGTTAGCTACTTTGGAACACAAAAAATAAACACAATTCTATTAATAGATCTAATAACGACCCTAACAATTCTATTGTTTGGGTAATCCATCACTACCATTTATAAACCCTAAATTTAGTTGATAACTAATCAGACATAATCAAAGTAAGAAGAATAGTCTGAATATAATGCATAGATAAAACACTGGGGTTCCAATACAAATCTCCCTAAGAATATTTTCTACTATATTGTATTGTATTGTATTCCCCCCTCTTTCTCTTCTCATCGATAAAGTATAAATATAAAAACCCTAAAATCTATGTCAAAACTCATCCAGGGGTAAACTTGTAATCTTGTGTCTTGTCTCTAACTTGGGCTTGGAATCAGTTGTCTGCGAATTGGTCATCGATCGATGCCAAATGGTTAGCATCGATCGATCTTGGTCATATAACATCTGACGATGTCAGGATAGTGCCATCGATTGACGGCAGTCTTGTACTTCGACTCTCTCATAGATCAGCTATGAATTGATCTCCTCTAAACGCTCCAAAAGCTCCTAGTATCTCCATATATCTCCAAAACGTACCTTGACCTGTAAAGACCTCAAAACATAGCCTAGACACACATAATATATCCTAAATGGAGTCTATAACATGGCCTAAAACTGGTAATAAATAGGCTATATGAAGGTCCACTCTAGATCTTGCGGAAATCACTCTGATGGAAGGTCCCTCACAGTCAAAATCAAACACCAGAGATATTACTGGCCAACAATGATCAAAGATTTCGAGAACTTTGCGCGAAAATGTGAAAAGTGCCAGAGGCACACCCTTACTATCCATCAGCCGGAAGAGGTCCTCTCATTGATCTCGGCACCGTATCCATTCATGCGATGGTCGATGGCCATAGTCGGACGTATGCTTAGGTCAAAGCAAAAACGTTTCCTGCTGGTGTCAACAGATTTTTTTCTTGAAATGGGTCGAAGCAGACGCCTATGCAAACATTAAAGACGCCCAGGTCGAAAGCTTTGTATGGAGAAACATCCTCTGCAAACATGGGGTCTCGTACGAAAATGTAACGGACAATGTATCTCAGTTTATTTCTACAAGATTCGAGGTCTTCTGCGAAAAGTGGAGGATGCGACTGACCAAATCAAACCCTGGATACCCGCAATGAAACGGCCAAGCCGAAACTACTAATAATACCATTCTTGATGGACTTAAAAAGAATTGGACGCTAAAAAGGGTAGGTGGGCCGAAGAACTCGAAGGAGTCTTATGGTTGCACCGCACAAATCTGAGACGCGCAACGGGGGAAACTTCATTCACCCTCGTATACGGAGTAGAATGTATGATCCCAGCAAAAGTCAAATTTCCCGGAGTACGCAAAATATTGCTCCTAGAACGAGAGGATTCAAACAATCTAATGCTGCTTAACGAGCTCTATCTAATCAACGAACGTGAGGACCATGCCCTCATACGAATTCTGAACTATCAGCAGGCGGACGCAAAGTACTACAACTATAACGTACGCGGCCGTAGATTCAAAGAAGGCGACTTAGTCCTACGAAATGTTTTTCAGAACACCGCCGAGCGAAACAAAGGGAAACTCGGAGCAAACTGGGAAGGACCATACAAAGTCACAGAAGTAGTGCGACCAGACGTTTACGAAATCACAACTATGCTGGACGTAAAGGTCCCTAGAACCTGGAACGCAATGCACCTAAAAAAATATTATCACTAAGCATTCGCTTAAAACTGAACTACGAGACGGCTTGATCCCCAGAAACGGGTACGTAGGCAATTTGTTGCAAGACGAGTTCAGCTCTCCCCCCACTCTAAAAAGGGGGAGGGGAGTGGGTACAAATACGTATACTCCCCAAAAGTTCAAAATATCCGCGATTTTTTCTCGCAAAAGTCTTCTATTATCAAAACGTCAAATATCATAATTTACTTCGACCAAAAACCGATGTAAAAAACGACGGCCTTCTGCATACAACATCGCAAACAATCTTGTTGCAAGACGTAACATAAGAAAAATCGAACCCTCGACCTGGAGAGACGTTGCCAATTCACGAGGAACCCTTTTTCATCAAAACACTCTGAACAAAATCTGTACCTTAAAAGTCCGCCTGCGACTATAAAACACCACCCTCTCAAACACGTGTCTTTCGCGAAAAGTCAAAAACGGTAATATCTACCAATAAGTTTGTTGCCAATCACAAAGAAATCGCAACGTCCTAAACGGACTAAGTTATCTCACAAGGATAGCTCTCATACATCTGACACAAGAATAATAGCGCTATAAAAGAAATCCAAATTTTTTGGTCAGCACTTTCGGGAGACTTAAAAATTGTCCTCGAAGAGATGCTCAATTTCGACCATACAAGTTGTATAAGCCGAGAACATATCACGGACATTAAAGCGGTATGGAATCAGGTTGAAATCACAACACGCAAAACGAAAGCCGATTAGTCATTGCACAGCGTTAACCGAGAGTAAACCTAGGTTTTGCCCTAAACCCAGCACACTAGTCTCTAACGTCTCAAGGCATAAATATAGAAAGATGCGAGATCCTGAAAGCATGCCTCTTCATTGACATCGAAACGCTTGCGGAACCTTTCCGCACATCTCAAACGAGCAACGAACATAATGATCTACAAAGAAGAGTTAGGTTAAGAGATGACAACTCATAATCTTCCCTCTACACGCAAGTACTCGAAACATTCTTAAATCTCAAATCCTTTCAATAAAAAAGTTGGTCCATTCATCTAAAAGCCGCAAAGCGGCAGGGATTTAAAGCCACAAACGGCCAGTCCCAAAATAAAAACAAGGCCAAACTTGGCCGATGCAAACATAAACGAAAACATAAAAATGAAAAAAAGTCTCATACGAGACTACAACCTCACTCAACATCAGTTCCTGCAACCTCATCTTCAACCATCACCTCGGCCGAACTTAGGGCTGCATCTTCGATAACCATGGCATCAAAAACCTCCTGCATCACCCGAGCACGGCGGAAGGAGGCACTCGGATCTCAGACTACCAAGGATCGTGTCGAAATCACCCTCAGCGACCCTCAACTCTTCTTTGCGTGCCAAAAGCCGGGTTTCCTCGACTCGTGGATATAGACGTGCGTCACCCCAGAAAAGCCGGACCTCGCTCTCTCCACGGCTGCGAGAGCCAGATCCCTACTTCGTATGGCCGTCAAGGAGTCGAGCATTCCGGAAATCTTCGCAAAGCAAGCCTCGAACTCATCGCGAAGGGACATCTTGGCTTCCTCGATCCCGCGAGCCATCAATCCTTCTTTCTCTAAAGACAACGCTGGAGCCAACGAGCCTCCGAAGCTTTTGTCTTCCTGAACTTCTTCGCCTTGAGCAGGGAGCTCACAATATTGCCGAGGTCTCTCTTAAGCTCGTTGATCCGAGTCTCGAACTAGGACACCTCAACGGAATTGGTATCTTCAATAACCCTTAAATTCTTCTTGAACGCCGATGACTCTTCTAGGGACTCCGCTAACTCCCTCGTGAGGTGCTCAACCTCTGAACCACATTCATTGATCATCCCATCGATCAAAGATACGAACTGAATAAGATGAATAAATGGTAAGGGAAGGATGGAACTTGCTAACATGAAAGAACTTTGAAACAAACCTTGGCACGATACTGTGGCATCGCACTCGAACCAGATCCTCCCTGCGGTGCAGAATCGCTTTCTCCACCATTAGCGCATCGTTTCCTCTTATTCGCCTCACTGACAGGGGGGTTTCTTTTTTGACTTTTCGGTGGGACGATTGGAGCAGCACTAGGAGCAGGCAGCCCCATAACGATTTCCCTCCTGGCCAAAGGAGGAGGCATCGATTATGGAGATTTCTCCCTATCCTCAAAGTGAAAAGGCGGCGTGGACGAGCCAGTAGGCTGAACCAAATTTTCTGACGATGGCGCAGCCGCAGTTTCGATCGGAGTTGGAGGCATCGACGGTTGAGCAAAAGACTGGCCAACCTCCTTCTCGGCATTACGTCGGGCATGCTTATCCTGGAAGGATAAGAAGAAAGCTGCGTAGGTTGACACAGTGCCAGGAGGAGCTGATTTCATAGGACCCGCTGAAAGAGTAGAATCACTCTCCTCGACGTCGGGATTTTTCTTGTCACCTTGGGAAGAAGACATCTTTCTTACGGATTTTTAGAGAGAAGGCAGAGGTAGCTTAAAGAAATGAGATGGTGAGACTGAGGAATGAGAGTTCACTACTTATAGAAAAAGAAAGGGAGGGATAATATTTTCGGAAACCCAACCTCTAAAAAGTTCTCAAAAAATTACTCTTAGTCGTGTTTCCGATTAAAACACAATACTCGCCCACAAAAATCATCTCCGAGATTTTGCAGGCTGGGGGGCTAACTGTTGGGGAGAAACGGTTATCTCGAAATCACCGACTAAGATTACCATTTCTATAAGAAACTTATCGAAAGAGTAGCTCGAAACAAACAAAAAACACTTCGAACCTAGTTCTACGTATGGCGACCTCGAATGTACAAACCCAGGTCGCTATACAACGACCTTGCCTTTAACGAACCGCGTCGCCATAGGGCGACCTGCATTTGCAAAGAATCGGGCGCCATATGGAAACCTATAGCCACACAGACCGGGTCACCATATCGTGACCTAGAATCTCCGAGTCTGGGTCGCCATATGGCAACCTAGACCCACACAGCCTGGGCAAACAATCTTGTTGCAAGACGTAACATAAGAAAAATTGAACCCTCGACCTGGAGAGACGTTGCCAATTCACGAGGAACCCTTTTTCATCAAAACACTCTGAACAAAATCTGTACCCCAAAAGCAGTCCGCCTACGACTATAAAACACAACCCTCTCAAACACGTGTCTTTCGCGAAAAGTCAAAAACGGTAATATCTACAAATAAGTTTGTTGCCAATCACAACGAAATCGCAACGTCCTAAACGGACTAAGTTATCTCACAAGGATAGCTCTCATACATCTGACACAAGAATAATAGCGCTATAAAAGAAATCCAAATTTTTTGGTCAGCACTTTCGGGAGAGAGATGCTCAATTCCGACCATACAAGTTGTATAAGCCGAGAACATATCACGGACATTAAAGCGGTATGGAATCAGGTTGAAATCGCAACACGCAAAATGAAAGCCGATTAGTCATTGCACAGCCTTAAGCGAGAGTAAACCTAGGTTTGGCCCTAAACCCAGCACACTAGTCTCTAACGTCTCAAGGCATGAATATAGAAAGATACGAGATCCTGAAAGCATGCGTCTTCGTTGACATCGAAACGCTTGTGGAACATTTCCGCACATCGAAACGCTTGCGGAACATTTCCGCACATCTCAAACGAGCAACGAACATAACGATCTACAAAGAAGAGTTAGGTTAAGGGATGACAACTCATAATTTTCCCTCTACACGCAAGTACTCAAAACATTCTTAAATCTCAAATCCTTCCAATAAAAAATTTGGTCCATTCATCTAAAAGCCGCAAAGCGGCAGGGATTTAAAGCCACAAAAGGCCAGTCCCAAAATAAAAACAAGGCCAAACTTGGCTGATGCAAACATAAACGAAAGCATAAAAATGATAAAAAGTCTCATTCGAGACTACAACCTCACTCAACATCAGTTCCTGCAACCTCATCTTCAACCATCACCTTGCCCGAACTTAGGGCTGCATCTTCGACAACCACGGCATCAAACCATCCTGCATCACCCGAGCACGGCGGAAGGAGGTACTCGGATCTCAGACTACCAAGGATAGTGTCGAAATCGCCCTCAGCGACTCTCAACTCTTCTTTGCGTGCCAAAAGCCGGTTTTCCTCGACTCGTGGATATAGAGGTGCGTCACCCCAGAAAAGCCGGACCTCGCTTTCTCAACGGTTGCTAGAGCCAGATCCCTACTTCGGATGGCCGTCAAGGAGTCGAGCCTGCCGGAAATCTTCGCAAAGCAAGCCTCGAACTCATTGCGAAGGGCCATCTTGGCTTCCTCGATCCCGCTAGCCATCAATCCTTCTTTCTCTAGAGAAAACGCTGGAGCCAACGAGCCTCCGAAGCTTTTGTCTTCCTGACCTGCTTCACCTTGAGCAGGGAGCTCACAATATTCCCGAAGTATCTCTCAAGCTCGTCGATCCGAGTCTCAAACTAGGACAACTCAACAGAATGGGTATCTTCAATAACCCTTAAATTTTTCTCGAACGCAGATGACTAGGGACTCCGCTAACTCCCTCGTGAGGTGTTCAACCTCTGACCCACATTCATTGATCATCCCATCGATCAAAGATACAAACTGAATAAGACGAATAAATGGTTAGGGAAGGATGCAACTTGCTAACATGAAAGACCTTTGAAACAAACCTTGGCACGATACTGTGGCATCGCACTCGAACCAGACCTCCCTTCGGTGCAAAATCGCTTTCTCCACCATTAGCGCATCGTTTCCTCTTATTCGCCTCACTGACAGGGGGGTTTGTTTTTTGACTTTTCGGTGGGACGATCAGAGCAGCACTAGGAGCAGACAGCCCCATAACGATTTCCCTCCTGGCCAAAGGAGGAGGCATCGATTATGGAGATTTCTCCCTATCCTCAAAGTAAAAAGGCGTCGTGGACGAGCCAGTAGGTTGAACGAAAGTTTATGACGATGGCGCGGCCGCAGTTTCAATCGGAGTTGGAGGCATCGACAGTTGAGCAAAAGACTGGCCAACCTCCTTCTCAGAACTACGTCGAGTAAGCTTATCTTGGAAGGATAAGAAACCAGCTGCGTAGGCCGACACAATGCCAGAAGGAGCTGATTTCATAGGACCCGCTGAAAGAGTAGAATCACTCACCTAGACGTCGGGATTTTTCTTGTTACCTTGGGAAGAAGACATCTTTCTTACGAATTTTTAGAGCGAAGGCAGAGGTACCTTAAAGAAATGAGATGGTGAGACTGAGGAATGAGAGTTCACTACTTACAGAAAAAGAAAAGGAGGGATAATATTTTCGGAAACCCAACCTCTAAAAAGTTCTCGAAAAAGTACTCTTAGTCGTGATACAGATTAAAACACAATACTCGCCCACAAAAATCATCTCCGAGATTTTGCAGGCTGGGGGGCTAACTGTTGGGGAAAAACGGTTATCTCGAAATCACCGACTAAGATTACCATTTCTATAAGAAACTTATCGAAAGAGTAGCTCAAAACAAACAAAAAACACCTCGAACCTAGGTCTATGTATGGCGACCTCGAATGTACAAACCCAGGTCGCTATACAACGACCTGGCCTTTAACGAACCGCGTCGCCATATGGCGATCTGAATTTGCAAAGAATGGGGCGCCATATGGCGACCTATAGCCACACAGACCGGGTCACCATATGGTTACCTAGAATCTCCTAGTCCGGGTCGCCATATGGTAACCTAGACCCACACAGTCTGGGCCACCATATGGCGACTTAGACTCTCCGACTCCAGGTTTCCATATGACCTGACTTTTCAAAGACAAGGTTGCCATATGGAGACCTATGCTCTCTGATTCTGGGTTGCCATATGGCGAGTGAGACCACACCCATTGGCTTCTCTCTCGAATCTCGATGGAAATGCTCTTCGTTTGTGTCTCAATCAAAGTTACCGTTGGAACTTTATGTTAAAAAACCGCTAAGACTCATTTTCCCATACAAATTTCATGGTTATCGTATAAACGGCAACGGTTAACTCAGCACCATAGTTGTCTAAACTATACGAGAAGTGTAAACCTCCATGCTAAAGTGACGTCATATCATTAAACGTTCTTTCAAAGAAGTCCTAAAACGTTTAAGTCAAAATACAGCCCAAAGAGGCCTAGAACGCGGCTAAAGACCCACTTGCGATTCCATACAAAATTGAGCCCAACAATGTTATGACGGCGTATCTTTTTCACCGAAGAAGATAAGTCTCGCAAAATCGGAAGTTAAATGTCGAGTTTCCAAGATAATGATGAAGATCGATATAAAAAGGAATGTTTGCGCGAAGAGATAAACTCGACCTAAGGGCAAAAAAGAAAGGAGGAACCGACCCATAAGTCATATATTAGAAGAGCTAAATCTAAAGGCGCAGGGATCCAAAGATTTAGACCTAGAATAACACTGCTAGCTTAGAAAAATTTAAAACATAGGCGGCTGCATACTCGAAACTTTACTTAAATTCTTCTCCATCTTTGTTCTGAGGTTCTCATTGTTAGCTAGATTCTACTCGTTTTGCTCTTTGGAAAACCATGTAGCTTTGTTCTTATCAATCAATTAAACGCCTTTATGCAACTTGCTCTCGATATTCTGGTATTTCTTTCTTCTTTGTTTTCATGTGTTTACGCAGATAATCCGGGACCTCTGGGAAAGTCTGGTTCTCTTGGCTTTCCTTAATTTACGGAAGTTAACAGTGCGGATTTTGGTTCCCACATTCTTGTGAAAAAGTAGCAATCTTGCTCCTAAGATCTTCTGTTCTTGCGTCATCAAAGAAGTTACGCAAGAAAGCGTTCTTGATGTCAGTCCAGAATGTCAGGGATCATGGTGGTAGTTGCTTAAGCCAATATGAAGCTTTTCCAGCTAGTGAGTACTTGAAAAGCTTACAAAATAGATAGTCTTCAGGGACTCCATTGGCTTTAATAGCAGTCACTAGATCCTCAAATCGCTCCAGATGATCCATAGGGTGCTCATGTCACAACTTATGGTAAGGTGTCTGCGGTACAAGTCCGAAGAAAGTAGGCTTGGTCTAAAAATTGTTTTTCAGAAAACCTGGAGGACGAATGGCGGATCTTGTTGGCGTAGAAATGGTCTGGACGGTTGTAGTAAGACAGCGTTCTCTTAGCAGCTTGAGATTTAGCTTCCGGTTTAGCTAATGCAGCATCTGCTTCTGCTTCTGTATCAGGGATTACAGCCCCCTGATCATCTATATTTTGACCTGCTGCATTACACAGATGACAGTTAAATTCATGCAAGTCTCCATTTTCATTCTGAACCACTACTATAGGCGCAACCATCTGAACTCGTCTGCTGTCGTCGATCGATGCGGGTGAGATGCTGTCAAACGATGCTAAGTGATCAGTGTCGGTCGATGCTAGAGTTCAGATGTCGGTCGATGTTGTCCGTAAAGAAGTGTCGGTCAACGCTGAGTGTATGCCGTCTTTATTTGTGGATAGTACGTTCGATTTTATGTGGGTCTGAGAATAGTAATTCTTGTCCTTTATTGCGCTTGGTACTCTTTTGCATGCACCTGAAAAGGAAAGAAAAGAAAAATCAGTAACTTGAAAGTAAAAAAAAAACGTAGACTAAACCCTAGAAATTAAATATAATGGAGATCAATGCTCCCCGGGAACGGCACCAAATTTGACATGGGTGTGTTTATTGTTCTAGCAGGGTATAAATATCCTATCTTCATAGGCATCAGAGAAAAATAAATCTCATCGAACCTGTCTTCTAATTGTTTTTCTGCCGCGGGCTTCTGTCTGTCGAACTCAGTATCGATCGATGGCATGATGTTGCCATCGATCGATGTTACTTTGTCTTCTTCGATTGCATGCTGTCTTTGAATAGTATCCAAATCTTGCTTCATCTCCTCCATGCGTGTAGTCAAACCGTAAGGCACTTGTATATGAGATAATAGACATCATCAAGCCTCTTGTAGAAATCATCCAGTGACATCTCTTGAGCTTTGTAGATCTCTTACACAATTTCGTCAATTTCTGCTGTGATGTATGTCTCTTGCTTCTTCATAGACATAGCAACCTTTGCTGCATGTTCAGGTAAACATACATAGCTGTGCTCAAACTAGTAGCTCGTTCTAGAACTGAACTGATATCTTCTTCTTGCACATTCACAATTCTGCTGTCTTTAGCTCGCGCATTGCCCTTCTCATCTATGTAGATGCCATACTCGTTTTTCTTTTCCTAGTAGAAAATTCTTATGACGTTTGCATCATAATCTCTTTGCCCATGCTCTACAGTACCATCTATCAGAAGTGGGTTATCCAATAGACTGATTGTGGACTTCCTGAACCAAAAGGATCAGAGGTACAAAACTGGTTCACCCTTGGAATGGTGTCGACCAATGCAGGATGGTTGGCGTCGATCGATTTTAGATGTTTGGGAGTGTGTTGATCATGGATCGGCATGTTCTTCTGTTCCTTGCTGTCGATCGATGGTTGTACTCCTGCATCGATCAAGGGTTGTTATGCAATTAAATTTTCTGATCTGGTGGCCATAACAAGGGCATCTGCGACATCCTCCTTAGGTATGTTTTGAATTCTTCCGTAGAGATATCGTGCATGTCCTTCTGTATCTCTGAAAATTCCATACTCATCTGGTTTGAGATAACCATTATCTGCATCTTCTGTTGGTGGCTCTTATTCTGGTTTTCATTTGATGTTGTTTGAAGGCAATGAGGTGTTGTTGATTGATGCTTGATTATCCACTTTCGCGTCCATTACCCAGCCAGCTTCTTCCATTGCTAAGCCGCGATACTCAATCAGCTCTTCCTCTCTCTAATCTACATTGTATTCATCGTTAGCTTCACTGTATCCTTGGTATGCCTGATGGGTGTTGATCGATGGTGTATGGTGACCGTCGATTGATGCTCGATAAGCAAATTGTCGGCCAAAAAGAATCTCAGATCCATTAACCATCTCAAATATATCCGCCACATCTTCTCTCGTGACATGCAGAATTCTGCCATCTATAGCTCTTGTGTGGACATCTGGATCTCTCATGATACCAAACTCATCAGGTTGTAGATAATAATACTCCCTTTCGCGTTCTGCTGCTGAATCTAGTTCGGACTCTAAATTACACCCAATATCTATCAATGGTTATTGGATACCATCGATCGATGTCAATTTACCGAGTTGATAGGAATCATGAAAAACACCAGCCTCTTTCATAACAATTCCTCGGTATTCAATTAATTCTTCTTCTCTGTAATATTCGTCGTACTCGAGGTTGGATGGGTTTTGGAAGTGTCTATCGCTTCTGAATGGTGGGTGATTATAAATAATGAGGGATGGGTGTCAATCGATTGTTGAATTTTAGGCTCGTCGATCAATGGTGTTGGTTGGGTGTCGATGCATGCCCCATCTTCCGATTCCTCATGGAACTCATAATCGCATAAACATGTGGCCACAAGCTCTGCATCATAACATACTTCAATCAGAGTAGCTTTGTTCTTATTCTTGACAGGTTCATAAAATATATTTTGATCGATTAGAGATAGATACAACCTAATTAACTTCATATCGCAGATAGCTCCCACATTGGCCATGAATGCTCTACCAAGTAGTAATGAATAGATCCAATCTATCTTGATGTCCATCACATGGAAGTCTACTGGGACTTGGGTGTTGTTAATCTTCACTGGAACATCTTTCACCATTCCTCCTGAGTTCACTCTTTAGCAGTCTACAAATATGAAAGAATCATTGGATGGTTCCACTTTCAGGTTCAGCTCCTCTGCCATAGTCCTTGGCATGATGCTCACTGATGATCCAGAATCTCAAAGGGCGTTGGGATATTCGTTGCCCTTGATGAAGCATGGAACCACGAACTTCACATGATAACTTTTCTTCCTCAGACAAGTCCTCTGCTTCATCTTCTCTCTAATATGATTGAACATTATCTCTATATCATCATCTGTCTCCCATGTTTCCCTAAAAAACATCCATAATCTGTGAGGATAATAAGCTTCATCAAAAGAGGTATCTAGAAGAATTTTGAAAACTCTTTTGGCAAAGCTATCCATCTCATTTTCTTTGGCTTCTCTCCGTTGATGTTTGGGGATCTTTTGCTTCCTCTTGGAGTGTCCCTCATCTTTCTCTATCAAGATCCATAGCTTTAAAAGTGTCTGTATTCTGTTCTGAAATTGTTACAGTTGGGCACACAATCAGACTTGCATTGATGTTCGACAGTCGAACTGGGCTTCTCTTCTGTCGATCGATGCTGAGGTCGCATTGTCGATCGATGCTTCTAGCTCCTTTTCGATCGACGTTAGTCGATTCAATGAAGCCACTGATACTGCAGGAATAGCCATCGATAAATGCTCACTGATTGGTGTCGATCGATGCGGAAGAGAAGTTCCGAGTGACATGGAATTTTCCATACGAAAATCTTCTTCTTGGGGATTCTCTCTCTTAATTTCCTGCCAGAAATCATCATCAATCAATTCATTGACGTGGTGCTTTTTTCCAGCCTCTATTTTCACCTTGATTAGGCTCTCATGCCTCCTAATGGTTTCACTTGTTTGCATAACTTGATTCTCCAATTTCTTCACATGGGTGTTGAGGTTTTTGAACTTGGTATTGAGGTTGAGGTTCATACCATCTATCTTCGCATTGAAATCCATAGTCATCTTCTTATTTCCCTCTAAAAATCTATCAACCATTGCTTCAGTCTTGCTCTCCTGAGCTTCCGGAGGAGGATTCAAGTAGTAGGAAGATCCATAATTCTTGTTGTTGTTGAAGGGCTTTCGCTGTGAACTTTGATTAAAGTTACTCCTTTGACCAGTCCCATAGGAGTTCATGTTGAAAACTTGATTCCCTTGTCTCTGGAAACCATTCCCATCCATGTAGTTTGCATCCTCTTCTTCAGTATCATCATTTCCAGACTCTATTGTTTCTACTTCTGCCAGAATAACCTGCTTCTTGAAAAATTTCTAAACACTATCCAGTTTTACCTTGACTTCTTCAATTTTCTCCTTGTTCGCAGATGGGGCTGATTTCCTTCTCTCAAAATCTATGTTCTTGGTACTGCTGCTGGATGCTAGATTCTCAATCAATATCATAGCTTCTTTAGGACTCCTAGTGCTGAAATTCTCCTCACTAGCCGTGTCCAAAGCCATCTGATACTGTAACCCAATACCTCTGAAGAAAGTGCTAAGAAGTTGCACTTCGTTGAACCCGTGATGTGGACAGTCTCTCTGGTATGACTTAAATCTGATCCATGAAATTATGAAAGACTGAAAGTTCTTATGAAAAAGTAGCAATCTTGCTCCTTAGATCTTCTATTCTCGCGTCATCAAAGAAGTTATGCAAGTAAGCGTTCTTGATGTCATTCCAGGATGTCAGAGATCCTGGTGGTAGCTGCTTAAGCCAATATGAAGCTTCTCCAGCGAGTGAGTACTTGAAGAGCTCAGAGAAAAGATATTCTTCAGGGACTCCATTGGCTTTAATAGCAGTCACTAGATCCTCAAATCACTCCAGATGATCCATAGGGTGCTCATGACGGAATCCATGGTAAGTCGTCTGCGCTACAACTCCGAAGAAAGCGGGCTTGATCTCAAATTCTTTTCTCTAAAAAGCTGGAGGACGAATGGCGGATCTGTTGCCGTAGAATTGGTCGGACGGTTGTAGTCAGCCAGTGTTCTCTGAGCAATTTGGGCATTAGCTTCGGGTTGAGCTACTGCAGCGTCTGCTTCTGCTTCTGCCTCTGCTTCTGTATCAGAGATTACAGCCCTTGATCGTCTATCTTTTGACATGCTGCATTACGCAGGTGACCGTTGAGATCGCGCAAGTCTCCATTCTCATTCTGAACCAATACAATAGTCGCAACCATCTGAGCTCATCTGTTGTCTTCGATCGATGCGGGTATGTGTACGTTGATTGATGTGGTGTGGTCAACATCAGTCGATGCTCGAGTTCTGATGTCGGTAGATGCTATCCGTAAAGAGGTTTCAGTCGACACTGAGTAGATGCCGTCATCGATGCTTGTGGTCTTTCCTTGCGGATTGTACGATCGAGCTTCTCTAGGTCTGATAATAGTAGTTTTTGTCCTCTATTGCTCCTGGTACTCTTTTGTATGTACCTGAAAAACAAAGAAAAGAAGAATTCAGTAACTTGAAAGTAACAACAAACCTAGACTAAATCCTAGAAATTAAATCTAATGGCGATCAATGCTCTCCGGCAACAACGCCAAATTTGACATGGTGTGTTTATTGTTCTAGCAGGGTATAAATATCCTAAACAATTAACTATCAAATTAACCCTTAATCCTAACACACAAAATAATACTCTTGCCAAGAGAGATCAAGTGTAGTACTTAGGGATCGAATCCAAAGAGAGCAAAGGCACACAATAGATTTATTATTTCTAAAGACTAAGCTAGGTAATTATATATATTGGTAACGATAAATCAGTTTAAGGAAATATTCTACTAATGTAAATATGGAAATATGCTACTAAACTAACTAGATGCAAATGTTAATATGTTAGATCTAGGGTTTCAAGCATAATGAACTATAGGGAATAGGAAGCACATAAATGTAAATATTCTAGAACTCAAATATTAACTATTCTGACCCTTTCAACTCCAACTCTCGTACGCGAGCAAACGGAAAGACCATTGATCGACGACTAAGGCCTGATGTCGATCGATGGTGAAGTTAGAAGGAATTGTGAACGAGATTTGATAAGTTTACCAAGCTAATTAGACCAGCTCTCGCATGCGCGTAACAACCTAGCTCAATGGAGTCTATTCTGGCACATAACCTACTCTTGTAGTTGTCCATGTCCTAATTTCGAGATCCTAGTTAGATACTCTAGAATGCAAGCATTAAGCACAACTCAATTGATGGATATTATCTCAACCTAGCAATCCTACTTTTGGGCTAATAATCTGAATATAATGCATAGATAAAATATTGGGGGTTCCAATACAAATCTCCCTAAGGAGTTATGAATCTTCTCCCCTAAAAACTCTAAAACTATAGAATACTAAAAACTCTAAAACATTCTCTCCACACACTACCACCACCCTTTTCTATGTGTGATACATAAAGTATAAATATAGAACCCTTATATCTAGTTCAAAATTCATCCATGGTATCTTCGTCATTTGTCTCTAACTTGGGCTTGAGATCGACTGTCTACGAATTGGTCATTGATCGATGGCAATTGTGCAACATCGATCGATCATGGTCTTGTACCATCGGTCGACGCCAAGATAGTGTCGTCGATCGATGACTGTCTTGTACTTCGACTCTGTCAATGATCAGCTACGGATTATTCTCTTCTAAATATTCCAAAATTTCCATATATCTCCAAAACGTACATGTACCTGTAAAGACCTTAAAACATAGCATATACACACATAATAGACCCTAAATATAGCCTATAACATGGCCTAAAACTGGTAATAAATAGGCTATATCACACACCAACCCAGATTACACATAATTGCACCTAGAAGAAGCAGCTAAGCGCAATGTATTTGAGTTTTGGAAGTCTAGAGGCTTCAGCCGGTTGAAAAAAACTAAAGATCGACAATTGATCGATAATACAAGTCTACCATCGATCGAAGATCTCACCAAATATGGACCCATAGCTATTGACAACAAAAACCGATGAAGATTTCATTGGGAGAAGAGAGATGAGTATGGAGTTTACGGAGATGAGAATGGCAATGCACGTGCCATGGATTGCAGAATCATTAATGTGTCTAAAGAGAACATCATGGAGATTATTGAGAGAGCCAAAATGCATGAATATACTCATCTATGTTTGCCAGAGTATGCAGCAGACATTCGCACAACCAGACCAGACACATCAACTTATATCACACAAGAAGTTGACAACATGGTACAATGAATTTACAGAGCCTAGGAGATGATTACGGATGACTATTACAAGAAGCTTGATGACTTGTACCATTCGTTCAACAACATATTGGCTAATTAACCACGTGCATGGAAGAGATTAAGCAGAAGATGGACTACACTCATAAGGTTATTCAACAACAACAATCGATTGGAGCAGTCAGTTCAGCATCGACCGACGACAACACTAGGCCATCCATCGATAGTCATCACACAGAATTTTGGCAGAAGCTGATAATAGAGACGTTATTGAATACATGCTTAATGAAGTTTAGCTTTCTTAAAAATTGATGAGGAATAGCATCTTCTAGAAATTGGATGACATTTCAGAGCCCACAGATGCCAGACTTAACATGCTGACATGATGCATTCAAATACTCGAGGAAAGGATGAACAATGGAGACTGCTCAGATAAGGATGGATAACCATAGAACCAGAGGAGAAGAAGCTGTGATGAGCTTCATCAGTGCATGGTTTCAAATGGACAGAGAGTATGTCGATACATGCTTTCCACATTGGTCCTACGAACCACCTTACTAGTCCATAAGTCCAAACGTGGAGCTTAAGACTATAACCAAGTGTTGAGTGGGAGGCAACCCACTGTGTACTAGGTTTTGATTTGATTTTAAACTATTTAGTTAATAATTACGGTTTTTATTTAATTACTTTAGTTTACAATGACGGAGTAGAAAAATTCAAAACCACCATCGGTCGACATCAATACTTCACCATCGGTCGATGGCTTGGATGGTTTACCATTGGTTGACAATCATCACTCACCATCGGTTGACACTCTTTACAAAATTTGGTAACTTCGTCTTTCTCTCTACCGTTTACTTATGATTTAATTTTTCCCTTAACCAAACCGAACGAGATAACACTGGGGACAATGTTATTTAAGTCTGAGGGAGGTTTGCTGATGTTTTTATTTATTTTGAGATTTTATTTGTTATATTTACCTAAGAATTTCGAAAAGTTGTATTGAGTCAAGAAGGGGATTATGATCAGAACTTATTTATTGACTAACCATACTATAGCACCGCTCTTAGACTTGTTGATTGCAGATATTAGTAGAGATGCTAAAGTCGATCATCATGCCATTAGATCGCACTTACTAAGAAAGTTTGAAGGAACCAAAGCTGATCTCCAACCTAATACTGACTATTTTGCTTGCATTGGGGCTTGGCATACATCGAATCGGATTCCTTCGGAAAGTTTGTAAGGTACTAGTCTGTGTATTTGTGACTCTCTTCTCTCTCTCTCTCTCTCCAGCATCTATAAAAATGAAAGATTGAAATGATTTCCTGGAAGAAGCAGAGGGGTAGGTAAATTACCTACGACCCCATTATTCTAATTCAGAAATGAATGATCACACATTGTTGGAAGCGAGGGATAGGTACATTACTGATGACCCCACTATTCGCCTAAAAATTTATTCAATATGTATATATATATATATATCAAAAATAAGATGGCAAGATGAACTGTATCAGCATCATTGTCCATTGAGTTTGAGATTTAAAAAGATACTGAGAAGAGAGAAAAAAGGGAAGAAAGTGATCATGAAAGACTTTATACCTGTGTATGCATATTTTCAAGAGTTGAGCCCATGTGTCCTTTGAACGATACTCCCAAAGTAAAGCCTGCACTTCAGTAGAGGGGTGAGTCAAATTAGTATTTGTTGAGTTGCTCACATAATGAATTTGGTTGCTATACTAGATAATAGGGCCTGATATTTACCATTATTTTGCCATGATATCAGCCCTATTTAGAGTATATTATATGTGTTTGGAGTATGTTTTAGAATATTTCAGGTTCATGCACGTTCTTGAGAACTTTGGTGATTCTGGAGCTCTTAGAGATGCAGAACTGCGCAAGGGCGTTAGATGTTTAGCTATGTATGAAGACCTTCCCACGGTGAGATTGAGCTGATCTTTTGACAGAAGATATAGCTTTTAGTTATTTTCCAATACCACCAGTTTGAGGTCAATCGGACGATTAGATCTAATGTTATGCCAAATTTACTGAAGCGTGGTCTGTCTGCTTTGCGAGAGGGAGCTCTCGAGAAGATGAATGAGTGTTGATTGACGGCAAAGACTTGGTGTCGTGCGAAGGTGATCCCACAATACAGGCCCAACTTGTTTAATGGCCGAATTAAACCTAGAAGCCATCACAAATTACCAAAATACCCACGGACGACCTAAAATCATATTTATATGTTTCTAAGCCATTCTTGAGGGCTACGCTTGAAACGCTAAAAATTTCCTTTTATTCATATTTCTAGAGTTAGGAGAGAAGGGAGGACCTCCTTCATAGTTCTTCTAGAACTCCTTTGGTTTTATATTATATATATTCTATTCAACTATGATTTCTATGATAAAGATCATGTCTGAGTAGATCTCTTGTTAGGTTTAGGGTTTATTAATGGTATTGATGGATTAGCCAAACACTAGAATTGCTATGTTGATTATTATATCCATCAATAGAATTGTGTTTATTGCTTGTGTTCTAGAGTAGCGAACTAGAACCCTTATCATAGGATAATTAGGCGCAAGCGAGAACATGATCTACTACCAAATTTAATCTTGTTTACCTAGGTTGCTATAAACAAACGAGAGTTGATTTAGTTAATTTAGTGAACTTATCAAATTAGGTCATAAAGCTTGACTCAAGAGACCGTCGATCGATGCAGAATCATTGCCATCGATTGACGGTCATTCTGTGTCGACAAGCAAGAGCTGAGACATCGGACTTAGTCAATAGATTAGACACGCAGCAAGAGCTGGTCGTCTTTTTCAATAAATATCGAGTTCTATGATTAATACCCATAGATTCTATCCTCAATAATCCACTTGTTGAAACCCTAGATCTAGCTATTTATTATTATTGTTTACTTAGCAATCAATCAATTATCTCCTATAGTTTATTTACTTCTTATTAATCTATTTTTCTAGCTTAATCGCAACTGTATTGAGTTTATTGTGTGTCCATGCTCCCTGTCGATTCGATCCTTAAATACTACAATTTGACCTCTCTTGGCAAAAGTAGTTCGTAGGGTTAATTTGATAAGATTTTGCATTAAAACACATAAAAACTCTCCTGTCAAATTTGGCGTCATTGTTGGGGAGCAATGATTCATCCTTAGACTCAATTTGTTTGATTTAGTCTAGGTATTTTTCAAATTTGGCGCCATTGCTGGGGAGCAAGGATTCGCCATTGGACTCAATTTGTTTGATTTAGTCTAGGTATTTTTTATATTAGTTTACTTACATAAAAAAATTCTTTTGTTTCAGGTACATACTAGTACCAGGAAGCAATGATGAGAGTATTTTTGGGTTCTTCAAAAAAAGGAATCAGCTGATTCGCACACGATCCATAAGTCTACGAGGGCAGTCGACACCCTCCAAGTAGTGATCGCTAGCAAAGAGAAGCGAGCATCGGTCGACACCAGTACTTCACCGTCGACCGATACTAACATCACAACATCGATCAACACTAACAACTCTTCGTCTATCGACACTACTTGCGAGAAGATAGAGAAGGTCGAAGTACTCATATTGAGTGTTGACAAGAATTGCATTTTACGGGACGAAAGAGGTCGTGCGCGCAACAGTGTAGGGAAATTGATTCATGCACATGGGACTGCAATTCCTGATGCAACTGATGTTACTGTGAATTCTAGGATTGAGCAACAAAAGGCACTTAGAGACTACAACAAGCCTGAAGATTTTTATGCCAAAAGGTCTTTGATGCATCGTTCTGCACCACAGAGGAATGTCTTTGAGTTGAATCCTACATATATATCTCTTGTGGTTCAGCATCGTTCTCATGGTCTTCCTCATGAATGTCCCAGTAACCACCTTAAATCATTCGATGATTTAGCGTCGACCATTAAGTGCAATGGAGTCTCTGAAGATTACTACTTCTGCAAACTATTCCCCTACTCTCTTTCTGGAGAAGCAGCACGTTGGTTCAAGAGGTTGCCACCAGGATCTCTCACTACCTGGAATGACATCACGAACGCCTTCGTCACCAAATTTCTCTATGATACTGAAGAAAATATGAAGATCGAGATGGAATCTATGCTGAGATATATGGTAGAGGAAGAAGAAGAAGAAGATGGAAATGGAGAGCTGAGCAGAGTAGAAGAATCTGATATTAGTGATCTGACTTCAGCATCGGTCGACACTAAGAGTTCAACGTCGATCAACGTTTAACCTTAGCATCGATCGATCCCACTTGCGAGAAGACAAAGGAAATTGAAGTTCTTATACTTAAGGCTGATGAAAATGGGATATTACGAAACGAAGAAGGTCGTCCTCGCAACAATATAGGACAATTGCTTAATGCACAAGGAGCTGTGATCCCTAATGTCATTTATGTTGCTGAGATAAATGACTTCCAGATGAGTCGTAAATGGTATGATTGGGAAGCTCACAACTCTTTTTGGTTTGCAAGATCCAAAGGAACACATAGGAGAACTTGTGGATCTAGTCTCAAGGAGCGAGCCGAATGAAGTGTTTGAATACCACTCTGAAAGATCTTCCCCTATTATATATCTAGGAATGCATTTAGCTTGTTTAGTCGACTGGAACCACGATCTCTGACTCACTGGGATGATATTGAAAGAGCATTTCTTTATGAATTTCTCGATGAAGCTGCAGCAGCTCGAGAAAAAGAGATCAACGATAAATGGGACAAGATCCTTGAAATTTGGCAAATTAATAAAGAAGACGAGATTCCACGACATCTTCTCGAATACGTAGCAATGGGTATTAATTATTGTGGATCTGGCCTTAGTAGAGCAGAAGAAGCTGATATTATTGATCCGACCTCGGCGTCGATCGACACTAAGATCTCAACATTGATCGACCCTAGGACCTCAGCATTGATCGACACTAACCCCGGTTATCGATTGACACCACTCAACATCCGTGAAAGATCGAGTTATCTTCAGGATATTTCAGACTCGACACTAGAGAGCACCTATGTATCAAGTTGTTATCATGCGCCAGATGTAGAAAGAAACATCACCATCAGAGATCTATTGGAGCCAAAGGATAAAGAACAATTTGGGTGTTTGGATTCAAGTAGGAATTCCACTATGGAGCTAGAAGAATGGTTTGAATATATGCATCAGAACTCAGAGAAAAAGCTTGATGACGATCAGCACACTTCGAGAACATATCTGGAAACTTCACCAAAAGCTAGCATCGATTTACACCAACCAGATATCATCGATCTACAACCACCCTACTGCATCGATCAACACCCAAAGCCCATCATCGATCGATACCATCTAGCTGACATCGATTGACACTCATTTTTGGACGAACATCCAAGTTACATGATTGAACCAGGACCGGTTGAGGAGAGAATGCACGTGTCCAAGACCTCACATCTTTCTGTCCCAAAACATCTACGACCACCTATCTGCACAGAAGAAGCCACTGGTTTTCACAAAAGAGCGAAGATCGTACATGACCCTGTGAAGTTTGTGGTTCCCAATGCTGTTTTTGAGGTTGAATTTCCTATTCCGCCAGATGGAAGTGTCCATGTGGATCTCTACGTTGAGGTATTTGATTATCTTCAGCATACAATTGTTTCTCAGAGAGTACTGAAGTATGAAGGTGACATTGACCAAGGACCATCATTCGCAGCATAGATCAACACCATCATTGATGAATCGATCGACGCCACCCTTGAAACATCGATCGACATCAACACTAGAGCGTCGATCGATACTCATCACGGATCAGAGAAGAATGAGTTTGATGTGTTTCGTAATCTTTTTGACGGAGGCACCACGATATCAGACAAGTCTAAGGGGAAAGAAGAGGAGGAATTGGAAGAAGAGAAAAAGGATCAAGGAAGGTCCTCGGTTATCATTGATTCCTCACTTCTCAAATTGTGTTAGGAAATACAGAATGCGCAGCAGATGCTTCTTTCAGCCATTTGCAAAGCTTCGAGAACTTCTTATTGCTGAAATGATAAACAAAGGAGAATAGTCAATGGAGGCTTCAGAAAGGGTGATGAAGCTGATGACATTGGACATTGGGAATTGTTTTGGAGCAAGTCTGCAATCTCATCAGAACTGAATCAGAACTAGAAAATGTCAAGATAAAGACTATAAACAAGCGCTAAGTGGGAGACAACCCACTATTTAGTAAGTTTTTAATTAGTTTTTGATTATATTAGTCTAATTTCGGATTTTATTTTATTATTTCAGGTTAAAAAAAAAGATCCGAGGAAGATAGTCTGCACAGAGCATTGACTAACATGTGATCATTGTCGATCGACAGAGCAAACCCTAGTATCGATCGATTGCCACTTAAGTTGTCGATCGACTGTCACCATCAGCAAGCAGGTATATCGTTTTTCCTTGTTAAATTTGGTCCTTATGATTTATTTTCATCACTAATCTCAGACTATATAATACTGGTGATAGTGTTGTTTAAGTCTCGGGGAGGTATTACTAATATTGTGATCTATTTTGAGTTTTATTTTCTATAATTAAAATAAAAGAACGGAGTAGAAACTTCCAGGTGTACCATCGATCGACATTGAAGAATAAACATCGATCGACCATGGATTATGACCATTGGTCGACACCATCCATATGCCATCGATCGACACTCTTTTACAGAGTCTGGTATCGAGTTCCTCTCTTAAGCTATTTACTTATTATTTGATTTTTCCTAACCAATCTGGGACAGACACTGGGGACAATGTAATTTAAGTCTGGGGGAGGTTCGCTGATGCTATTTGATTTGTTTTGAGTCTTTTATACTATATATACATATATATAGGTTTTTCAAAAGGTTTTATTGAGTCAAGAATGGGACTATGGTGAAGATATATTATTGACTAACAACACTTTAGCACCATTTTTAAAAGGTTATTTGTAGAGATTACTAGAGATACCAAAGTGGATCATCCTGCCACTATATCACATTTGCTTAGAAAGTTTGAAGGAACCGAAGCTGATTTCCAACATTAATCCTGACATTATTTGATTGCTTTGGGACTTGGTATCCACTGGATCGGATTCCTTCTACAAGTCTGGAAGGTAAAAGTCTGTGTGCTTCTGATTCCTCTCTCTCTCCCCTTCAGATTAAAAAAGGAGTTGAAAAGGATTTGGTGGCTACAACCATTAAAGCTTGATTTATACGATTCTAGAAAGAGATAAAGGTAAAAAAGAAGTGAACATGATCTGGTGGCAAAAACCATTAGGGCTTGATTCATGGAAACCTGTCCGAATATCTCAGTCAATTACAAAAATTAAATGCTACCGTCAAAAGAAGGGAGACATTGACTGAGAAGAAGTGAGAAGAGAGAGAGGAAATGAATCAGAGAAGACTATTTGCGTGTTCAGATACTTGCAGGGGTAAGAGTCCATATGTCCTTTGATCGATACTACCAAGGTAAAGCCTGCACATTTATTTTATGCAAAGAAATGAAATCAGTAAAGGGGTGAGTCAGACTAGTATTCGCTAAGTTGTTGGTAGAATGGATTTGGATGCTATACTAGGATCAGGTATATAAAGTTTCTATTTGCTTGACTTGATAGGATGTGGTTGCAACAAAGTAGGGTGATAGTTATGCTTAGACATTATGTGAGTCTTCGCTTTTCAAAACCTCTTTCACAAGATTTGTTTGCTTGAGGACAAGAAAAAAGGCTAAGTCTGGGGGAGTTGATAGAGCCTGATATTTACCACTATTTTTCCATGATATCAGCCCTATTTAGAGTCTATTATATGTTTCTAGAGTATGTTTTAGAGTATTTTCAGGTTCAGGTAAGTTCTAGGGAACTTTGGTGATTCTGGAGATTTTAAAGATGTAGAACTGCACAGATGCGTCAAATGTTAGCTATGTATAGAGAACTTCCCACGGTTCGATTGATCTGATCGTTTGACAGATGATAGATCTGTTAGTTAGCTTTCCAATGCCACCGGTTTGAGGTCCATATGACGGTTAGATCTAAAGTTATGCCCAATTTAATGAAGCGTGGTATGTTTGCTTCGCAAGAGGGAGCTGTTGAGAAGATGAATCAGTGTCGATCGACGGCACAGCCTTGGTGTCGGTCTACGGTGATCCCAGAAGACATGCCCAACTTGTTTTATGGCCGAATTAAACCTAGAATTCATTACAAATTACCAAAATACCCATAGACGACCTAAAACCCTATTTATATGTTTTCTAAGCCATTGTTGACGGCTACGCTTGAAACGCTAAAAAACAACTTCCTTTTATTCATTGTTCTAGAGTTAGAATAGAAGGGAGGAACTCCTTCAGAGTTCTCCTGGAAATCCTTTGGTTTTATATTATATATATTCTATTCATCTATGATTTCTGTGACAAAGATTATGTCTGAGTAGCTCTCTTGTTAGGTTTTGGGTTTATTAATGGTATTGATAGATTAGCCAAACAATATAATTGCTATGGTGATTGTTAGATCTATTAATAAAATTGTGTTTATTGCTTGTGCTCTAGAGTAGTTAACTAGAATCCTAATCATAGGATAGTTAGGCGCAAGCGAGAGCATGGTCTACTACCAGAATTAATCATGTTGAGCTAGGTTGCTAGAAACAAACGAGAGTTGATTTAGTTAATTTAGTGAACTTATCGAATTAGGCCATAAAGCTTGACTCAAGAGACCATCGATCGAAGCAGGATTAATTCCATCGATCGACGGTCATTCTTTGTAAATAAGCGAGAGATGAGACATCAGACTTAGTCAATAGATTAGACTCGCAGCGAGAGTTGTTCGTCTTTTACAATAGATATCAAGTTCTATTATTAATACCCTTAGCTTATATCCTCAATAATCCACTTGTCTGAAACCCTAGATCTAGCTATTTATTATTATTGTTTACTTATCAATCAATCAATTATCTGATATAGTTTATTTACTGCTTATTAATCTGTTTGTCTAGATTAATCATTACTATATTGATTTTATTGTGTGCCCATGCTCCATGTGGATTCGATTCCTAAATAATATAATTTGACCTCTCTTGGCAAGAGTAGTTCGTAGGGTTAAGTTGATAGGGTTTGCCTTAAAACACATAAAAACCCTCCTGTCACTAGGATAAGGAATACAGAGTTTCTCTTTGATTAGCATTATTTGATGTGGTGATATTTATACTTATACATTATGTGAATCCTCGTTTTTTAAACTTCTTTCACAAGCTACCTTTGTTTTGCTTGACGACAAGCAAAAGGGTAAGTCTGAGAGAGTTGTTATACTTTTTTATTTACCAGTTTTATACCATCATTTGGACCCTGTTTGGAGTTTATTATGTGTGTCTAGAATGTAATTTAGAGTCTATACATGTCCAGGTACGTTCAGGAGCATTATTGAGATCATGAAGCTTGTTAGAGTGTTCAAAAGAGATATCTAGTAACTGTTCATATTCAGCTATGTACGGTTGAAGTCAAGCATGACCATCATTTGAGAGCATCTTTGCTGTCGATCGACGGCCCACTCGCAGAGTATTGACTGACTTCAAGCGCAAGTCAAGATGAATTACGAGAATGCCCCTGGACAAATTTTATTTTAGAGCTTTTATTTTTCTTGCCATTGTTTAGGCAGAGAGAGAGACAAAAAGAGAAGCACATTTTATTTTAGATCTTTTATTTTTTTGCATTAAGCTTTTTAATAGTTTATGGGAGAAGATCTGAACTCCTTTAGGGGACAAGAACTGAACTCCTTTAGTTATTATTTTATGCATTATATTATTCAGTTCATCATGTTTTCTTTGATAATGTCTGAGTAATTCACCTGTTATAATTAAGGTTCATAGTGGTACTGATGAATTAACCCTAAAATATGATTGCTATGATGAAATAATATAAATCTTTGGAATTGTATTTAATGCGTGCGTTTTAGAGTACCTAACTAGAAACCTAAACTTAGGACATGGACAACTACCAGAGTAAGTTTTGTGCCAGAATTGATTCCATTGAGCTAGGTTGTTAGATGCATGCGAGGGCTGGTTTAATTAACATTGTGGACAAACTTTCTATCTTATTAGCGTCGATTGAAACAAGGCCTTAACCGTTGATCAACGGTGCACATCTCTGTCCACATACAAGAGTTGAGACAAGAGGGGGCCAGACTAGTTAACCTTTCTTGTTCTCACATATTAATAATTCCATGCATCCTATCCATTATAATTCACTTGCCTAAAACCCTAGAACTACCATTTTTTCATATTTGCATTCACTTCAGTATTTTAGATAATTTCATATTCTTGATATACTTACAATAAATACCATTATTTATAGTTTGCCTAGCTTAACCATTAGAGTTATAATAAATCTATTGTGTGCCCTCGCTCTCTGTGGATTCAATCCCTAAGTACTGCAATTTGACCTCTCTTGGCAAGAGTAGTTCGTATAGTTAATTTGAGAGATTGCATTATTAAGAACAAAAACCTTAACACGCACGTTGTCAATATGATATTGACGATTTTGGGGAGGAACATGAAGTCACCATGGCCCGAGTTAGAGTGTCGTGTTGATTTAGAGTGTGTGTCCGAGAAAAGGGTTATGGAACCCTAGTGTGAGTGTTAACACCAAATATTGTGTTATGAGTTAAAATAGACTAGTTGTTAGTTAGGTTCTTATTATTGTGATTGCATATTAGTGATTGATTTTCTTGAAGGTTTTTGACATTAAGAACTGATTTGGATTAGGCTTGGTGTTTGTTTGGTTTGTATAGACCCGAAGTTGGCTGTTATATAGTTTGAGTGATTGCATATGAAGGGTGGTGGATATTAAAATCTATGCGGTATCTTTGATTGGCCAATCTTGTTCTTGTCTGATTGTTGGTTGACTGGTTAATGATACTTGTCTAGTCTAAGTGTCTAACACTACATGAGTACTGAACTAAGGTGTATATACGGTTAACTAGGGATTGATTGGTTAGCCTTACGCTTAGATTGCATGCTTAGGCTAGATTGATTGTTAGTTTGGGTTCTAGGGTAGTCACTAGGTTGCAGGTAGAGGCCGCTATCTCACTGAGTGAAATTAGATTACTCACCCAACTCCGTTATCCTTTTTGTAGGTAACTTTAGATATGGATGATTGGGTATCTTGGAGCTGGA
Organism: Moricandia moricandioides; assembly: GCA_905132885.1. Classification (NCBI taxonomy): domain Eukaryota; kingdom Viridiplantae; phylum Streptophyta; class Magnoliopsida; order Brassicales; family Brassicaceae; genus Moricandia; species Moricandia moricandioides. The sequence goes on from CAJHQQ010000583.1 coordinate 86,898, forward strand.
CGTTAGACCCGCTGGAGTAGATTTTTCATGCCTTTTGGAAATGGTATTGTGATTTTTGTGTAATTGACTCGATTTGGCGTTAAGTAAGGACCGGTCTTGAATTATTTCAGTGTATGAATATTTCTTGAAATAATAAATTAATTGTTTTATATGCGCATCATGAGTACTATGATATTTGACTAGTCCTGTTTAACACAACGGTAGGTCTTGGTACGGGTTGAAAAGCCTTAGGCCTTGATCTAACAGAGCTGTTAACTCTACGGTTTGCAAAGACTTAGGCCTTGTTTAGCGGGAAGATTTAGTGGATGAACTGGTTTAAGTTGTGGAGAAAGATTTGTCAGTCTGGTCGGATTTTCCCTATCACGTAGCGCTTCCGGACCATGTTGTTGGGTGGACGGTCAGTCATGTTCTTGTTTGATTGTTGGCTGGCCGGTTAGCTCATTTTATCTCTAAACTTGGGTGTTGGTCAGTCTATTGGTCATGTTCTTGTTTGATAGTTGGTTGGTTGGTTGACTATATGTCTGGCACGGTCTGTGGGTGTTACAGTGCATCATCTGAAGATTATAACTTCAGCTCATACGGTGACTCTCCAACACAAGACGAAGATTCACCGATGCTACCTCCAAAGAAGAGATCTCAGAACTTGTCGAAGAGCAGATCAAAAGGGAATCCTAGTTTCTAAGGTTGGAGATGTCGTCTCTAACCCTTGCAGTAGGGAAATGATACGAGAGTAAAGCTAATTTGGGGAGACAACTGAAACTTCTTAAAGTGAAGGATCAATTTGAACTTGATGTAGATGTATCCAATTTGGATACATTCATTGTTAAGTGTTGGGTTGTTGGATGTTTCTAGAGAGTTTGTGTTTATATACAAGGGTATTCTCCAACATTTTATATTCGTATATAAAATTCATATCAAATATATTCTGTAACTGAGCGTCCTAGTCGATCTCGACAAGCAACACCAAATATCTCAGGAGAGTTGTACATGGACTTTCTCGGCAACGTTGGTTCGTCCGTTCGACGTACGAGTGGTCGGAATAGCTCTCAATAAGCATCTTGGTGTAAAGGTAATTATTTTTTTTGTGTCTGAGTTATTTGAAAAAGAGGGCTAACTTATATAAAGGATAGGGCTCAATTATATAAACGACATAGCTGACTTATAGGTAGATTACATATGATTTACTAGAACGTAGAGACTGACATATTTTTACGTTTCGTCTGACTTATATGTATTGACACGGCTGGGTTATAGGAAAACAAAACGTCTGAGTTATATAAACGACAAGGCTGAGTTATAGGTAGATTACATTTGATTTACTAGTACTTAGCGGCTGACTTATTTTAAGTTTCTGCTGACTTATTTGTATTGCTTTTCTTGTAGACAGATGGATTATTTGAAACCACATTGCACGCTGAAATTTGCAAGGGAAATCGATGAAGGAACACCTGAGAGTGGGTTTGAAAACTTGCCTTCTTACTTATACATGACAAGAAGGGCCAATCCGGATACAATTACGCGTCTTCAAATCGATGAGTTTGGAAGATTCATGTATGTGTTCCTTGTGTTTGTGTAAAACCCTAATTTCTGGTATATGAGGAAAGGCTTAAGAGAATTGATTTGTTACCTATTCCACCGAAGTGCGCCTACCTTCTCTGTCACACATCCATTTAGAACTCCAGAATTCAGCGTATTTGCGCTGGAGTAGTGGAAGGATGGGTGACTTATTGGGAAGTGATTTGCGATACCGTGTGAGTGAGGCCAAAACACGGGGAAAAGTCATGTGGTAATTGCAGGGATAGTAAACAAGATTTTCATGCCTTCCAAAATTAATGCACGGCCGTCAAACGGGATAGGTCCCACGGGCCGAGTGAGCGGGCATGGGAGACCCATTAGTCATGGGCGATTTGGGGCGTTACAGGTGGTATAAGAGCTGGTATTAAATAAGAAGTTCAGTGTACTACTTAAGGATCGAATCCACAAAGACTCTAAGATTGCACAATAGATTTATTATCTTTGAATTAATGCTAGATGAATTATAACAATAACAATAAAAATGATCTTTAAGATTGATTTGGTTTGTGAATATTAATTTAGGGCACTAGACTTAGAGGAAATTCTCAGGTAGGTTTTAATAATGCAAATTAATAGATTGCTAGGGTTTTATTAAGTATCGTTCTGAATTTAAACCTTAATTTTAGGAGATCACTCTCGCGCATCTCGGCTGAGCGTCAATCGATAACAACATGATGGAATTGATCGATCCTCATTCTAAACAATACTAATTTCGTGGTTTAATATGTTCTCTAAACTTCTAATTCAACTCTCGTTTGTTACTAGTTATTTAGATTGTTTAAAATATATTCCAGGTTATAACCATGCTCTCGCTTGCGCTATAGAACCCTAATTTCTAATATTAAAGTGATCAGATTCAACTTAGCATTAAGTGCAACTTAAACAAAGAACCAAGAAGATTGCCCTAACAATTCTATAAAATCACCAATACATTACTACTATTGAATAACCCTAAATCTAATAGAGAACTACTCAGACATAGAAATAAAGAACATCATTAAATTATGAATAAATTGCATAGAATAGAATGAGTAAAAAGATGAGGAGTTTAACATCTTCTCTGTAATGATGATAAGATTTATCTCTCCAATACATGTAGCAATGTGTTCTAACTCTAAAACTCTTGTGTAATTTTGTGGCCGCTTAGTTTCAGAATAATAAGCTTAGGGTTTAAAAAAGATAGAAACCCTAATAAATAGTCTAAATTCGGCCAGGGACTTGTCTTGCAATTAATGAGACTTCTAGGTAAAACTTGTAGTTTCCAAATCTTTCTACCGACTTCATTGTCGATCGACGCACAGTGTGTGACATCGATCGATGGTCCATTCATAAATCTGGATCCGACTCTGGGTTTTTGCTGAGGAGTCCTAATTGCTCCAAAATAGACCAAAAGCTCCAATTGTTTCCAATAAGTACCTAGACCTGTAAATGCTCTAAAACAATGTCAAATGCATATAAAAGACTCTAAATATACTATATATATATATATATATATATATATTATAGGTGAAATTGGTAAAATCCATAGTATATCAACTCCCCCAGACTTAACCTTTTGCTTGTCCTCAAGCAAACAAAGCCTGTGTGAGAAGTTTTGAAAAATGAAAACTCACATACTATCTAAGTATAACTGTCACCTCACTTTCTTGCAGCCCCATCCTATTAGATCAATCAAAGAGAAACTTTATATACCCTATCCTAGTATAGCAACCAAATTCATTCTACCAACAACTTAGCGAATACTAGTCTGACTCACTCCTCTGCTGATTTCATTTCTTTGCATAAAAAAAGTGCAGGCTTTACTTTGGGAGTATCGATCAAGGGACACATGGATTCTTACCTCTTCAAGTATCTGAACACACGTGTAGTCTTCTCTGATTCCTTTCCCCTCTCTTTTTTCGCTTCTTCTCAGTTAATGTATCCTTTCTTTGGAGGGTATCATTTTATTTTTTTAATTGACTGAGATATTTGGATAGGCTTCCATGAATCGAGACCTTTTAATCTCTTTCTAGGATCATATGAATCAAGTTTTAATGGTTGTAGCCACCAAATCCTGTTTGACTTCTTTTTTTAATCTGAAGGGGAGAGAGAGGGGAATCAGAAGCACACAGGCTTTTACCTTCCAAACTTGCAGAGGGAATCCAATCCAATGTATACCAAATCCCAAAGCAAGCAAATAATGTCAGGATTAGTGTTAGAAATCAGCTTCGGTTCCTCCAAACTTTCTTAGCAAGTGTGATATAGTGGCAGGATGATCCACTTTGGTATCTCTAGTAATCTCTGCAAATAACCTTCTAAGAATGGTGCTAAAGTGTGGTTAGTCAATAGTAAATTTCTGATCATAGTCCTCTTCTTGACTCAATAAAACTTTTTGAAAAACTTATATATATATATATATATAAATAACACTCAAAAACAATCAAATAGCATTAGAAAACCTCCCCTAGACTTAAATTATACTTTCCCTAGTGTAATCCGCCTCGGATTGGTTATGAGAAAATAAATCATAAGTAAACAGTGTTAGAGATAGTTGAATATACCAACATTGTTAAGTGTATCGATCGATGGCAGAAGGGGAGAGTCGACCGATGGTAAACCATCATGGACGATCGATGAAGAACGTGTGGTGTCGATTGATGGGTAATTCGAGCTATCGGGATACCTTCATATATAAAATAGATATTGAAATAGGTAAGAGTATAAATAAAGTTAAAAACACATTACGCTATGTTAGAACGCCATCGTTCGATAGCAACAAGTAGGCGTCGATCGATGGTAGGCAGTCAGACTGAATTGTGTGTGTTTACTCTCCATTGTGATCATCTCTCTCTAGGTTATCTTTGTTAGACACTCAAACACATGGTGAAAATAGGATCAAACAATGATAAATAAATAAATAAGTAGTAGCTAACGTAGAAATGCAACCAAAACAAAGGAACATGAGTAATAGTCTGAAACGGAGATGAAGTAAAAGAGAAAGGAGTATCGAAACTCATCGGACGTATCCTGGTCCTGCTGTTGTTGTGGTGCTGGAGGTGATCGTGCTCATGTCCTGGGGTGGCTGAAGCACTGGCAATGCGACATGGTCTCTAGCCTGGCTCATATCGCTCGAACCGCGTCCACCATGACCAGCTGGAAAGTACCATGGTCGTGTATGGGCAGCTTTGGGATCATGGGTAAGGCTGGAGGAGGTGGAGGCGGCTGTTCTGGCTCGTCTGCTTCTGCTGCTGCAACCGGGTGCGCTGGACGAAGACCTCCTCTGTGGCGCACTCTGAGTGGTGCGGTGTGGATGTGGCCCTCAGCTGGATGGAACGCGAGGTGCTTTCGATAATCAGAGAAGTCTGTCACCTCTCGCAGCGGTAATGGTATCATCCTCGGTCCCTCATCATCCACAAAGGACCAAAAACGTCCCTCCTTCAGCCACTGGGCCCTCGTCAGGTGACCCTCATACATGAAGCGCAGTCCTCTCTAACGAAGCTCCCTCCAGACTGATGTCAAGAAAAGTGAGCATCAATGTCAAGAGGATCCCTATCGTCTCCCTCTTCGCGCCTGAACCCTGGAAGGGTTTGTCCTCCAGGGACGCTAGGTGCTCCGCAAATATAGCCCCCATGTTCACCTGCTGATCGGTCTCTGGTGGAACAAAAGAGCTTGTCATCAAGCCCAACTAATTCCCTGACGGAATAGTATAAAAGTTTCAGCTCTTGAACCTGAACCTTGTTAGGTTCCATCTTGGATAACAGGGTGTTGGCAAGGACCTTCAGAAATTAGCGTAGGGTGGGGTGACAGACGTCCATCTAAGTGGCTGACCCCAAGTCAAAATGGCTTGTCCCGTTGAGGCCCCAGAAAGTAGGCAGACCAGGAAAAGGAGCAACCACACAAGCACTGGTGCCAATGTCAAAAATGTAGATCTCGCACAGCTGTGGGATGGGGATCCTGTATCGGATGCCTCTGATGAAGAAGGTCAGGGTGGCCTCATGTGACACCTTCGCCCTGGGAATCTTATTGAGAACCTGAGCTGTGGAGATGCAGTACCTCACCAGGTCTGGGTAGAGAGGGTATGGCTTAGTAGCCATGGTGCTAATCCGAGCTCCTGCACCATATGTTTGAAGTCGGTGTAGATCCCTAGTTTCTTCAAGGTTCGCTTGTCAGCGAACTTGGTTGGCTCGATGGTCACGCCTTGCCAGGCGTTGTAATAGAGACTGTCGAATTCGTCCCACTCCTCACTCAGGCGACGGTGTGTACATTCCCTCGATGCCACAGCTCTTCGAGGATGTGGATAGTCCTCAAATGTCACAAAGAGAGCCTCGTGTTCCTTGGGCCAAGGGTCTTGGCATGGAGTACCCCGTGGTGGAGCGCTGGGACCACCGACCTCATAACGTGCTTTAGTCTTTCTCTCGTCCATCTGCATATAGCGAAATAAAACACAAATCATAATCGGTGTTTAAATTAAAGGAGCAGCCGTCGATCGATGGTACCGCATGGTCATCGATCGACATAACCTAATGGCCATCGATCGACATTGAAACATGGAAATCGATCGATGCTGTGTCGCGGATCAGTGTTCACAAAATCGAAAGTAATCAACTAAAATCGTGCAAATCATTGATAAAATAATCGATAGTCCCTAATATAGTACTCCAGCACCCTAAATCGTTCTACATTCCGACTAAAACCACCAAAATACGATTTTTCTTAAAACCCTAAAAAGTTCCCTAAACGAAAAGATTTGGAGAACATACCTTGATGATTGAATGATATAAAGATTTGAACAGGTAGAGAGTGTAGAAATCATGTGGTTTAGTTTCAAAAACGAGCAAAATCGGTCAAAAATTCAGAGAGAAATCAGGTGTAGAAGTCGTATGTGTTTTTGGCGGTTTGGAGAGAAATGTTTTATGAATCGGGGTCATGTCGAGTTAACCTACACAAAGCACGACCGTCGATAGATGGCAATATAGGGGCATCGATCGATGGTCTGGTCGGTGACTCCTTATTTAGTTTAGATTTTTATAACTGCATAAAAAATAAGTAATTATTAAATATTTGTTAATTATTAAAGTATTACTGTTAATATATAAATTTTTCTTTTGGTTTTTATATTATTATTATTATATTAGTGGGTTGCCTACTACTTAGCGCTTGTTTAAAGTCGTTACTTTGACGGAGAATGGGCTCATCATACGGGATAAGGCATCTCTAGACGCGTGGTCTGAGTATGCGGAATTTCAGCTCTAGTCCAATAGTGTTTCACTAGCTGACCATTTACCTTGAAATCTTCTCCCTTAGGATTAAACAGGACAACTGTCCCATGAGGGGTAACGTCTTTGATGGTGAAGGGTCAGCCGAGAGTTGTACAGGAGAACTTGATCGTTTGGTTCGAAATGACCTGAAATCATTTCTTTTCGTGATATGCTTTCGTTCTCTCCTTGTACAATTTCGAGTTCTCGGAAGCCTAATATCGGATTTCGTCGAGCTCTTTAGCTGAACTAATTTCTTTTCTGCTGCGGTTTAGCATCAAAGTATATCTTTTTTATGGCCCATTCGTCTTTATGCGCTAGCTCTACATGGAGATGGCTGGATTTTCTATAGATTACGTGGACTGGGGTAGTTCCTGCTGGAGTTTTAAACGCTGTTCGGTATGCCCAAAGTGCATCATCTAACTTCAAAGACCAATCTTTACAGGTTGATCCTACCATCTTTTCTAGAATTTCTTTGATCTGATGGTTGGATACTTCTACTTGTCCTCTGGTCTAAGGGTGATAGGGTGTAGCTACTCGATGGTGGACTCCATGTTTCTTAAGCAATTTTTAGAACACTTTGTTAATGAAGTGGGTACCTCCATCGCTTATTACGATTTGCGGGAATCCAAATCTGGAAAAGATAGTACTCTTAAAGAGTTTAACGACTACGGCAACACCATTTTTTGAATTTGCTATCGCTTCCACCCTTTAGATACATAGTCTACAGCGGCCACTATGTATTTGTTTCCGTGCAAAGAAGGAAAAGATCCCTTGAAATCGATGCCCCAGCAATCGAACACTTCAACTTCAAGTATGAAATTTTGTTCCATCTCGTTTCTCTTTCTGATTTTTTCCTCTTCTTTTGCAGGGGTCGCATTTCGCTACGTAGGCTTGAGCATCTCGAAACATAGTGGGCCACCAAAAGCCTGCTTGTAGGATTTTTGACACTATCTTCAAACTAGCGAAATGTCCGGCGTAATCGGATCCGTGACAATGATATATAATTTCTGGAGCTTCGCTTTCGGCAACACATAGTCTATAAATGCCGTCAGAGCAGTGTTTGTAAAGATAAGGTTCATACTAGTGGTATCTCCGGATTTCTCTCAAAATTTTCTTTTTATGATATCCAATGAAGAGTTTGGGTTCTACTTCGGCCGCAAGATAGTTTACTATATCTTCATACCAAGGTCTATCGGTGGTGTTCAGTGCACACACACCCCGACTTAAACTTCTACCTCTGGGAGAATTGTTATTTGGAATTGAAAGATTACAACTGACGTTGATATCGATTGGGATGATTATTTTATTGTCTTTCTCGAAGGTATCGTCGGTCGACGGTGTATGGGTAGCATCAATCGATGTTCTATGAACGTTGTTGTTCGATGAGCTTGGCATAGTGTCGATCGGTTCTAGTTCATGTGAAGAACTAAATTTGCCGAAAAAAGTCGATTCTGCTAAGTAAACATTTTATGTGGGTAAGAAATTGTCTATAGGGATGTCGTCATCTACTCTTATTCGTGACAAGTGATCTGCGACTCCGTTTTCTACTTCTTTCTTGTATTTTACTTCAATATCAAATTCTTGGAGAAGTAAAATCCACCGTAAAAGCCTCGCCTTAGCGTCTTTTTTGCTCATTAAATATTTTAATGCGGCGTGGTCGGTGTGAACAACTACTTTTGAACTGACTATATAGGAACAAAAAATTTCGAAGGCGAACACTACAACTAGTAACTCTTTTTTCGTCGTTGCATAGTTGCGTTGCGCGTCATCGAGGGTCATACTAGCGTAGTATATAGCGTGCAACTTTTTGTCCTCTTTCTGCCCAAGCACAGCGCCTACAGCGAAGTCGTTGGCGTCGCACATAATCTCAAAAGGTAAATTCCAATCCGGTGCTTGGACAATAGGGACGGACACGAGTGCTGATTTGATTTCTTTTAGGCTTCGAGACATTCAGGTGTAAAATCGAATTTCACCTCTTTGCACAAAAGTGTAGTAAGGGGTCTAGGAATTTTGCTAAAATCTTTTATGAATCGTCTATAGAATTCAGTGTGTCCTAGGAAACTTCTAACGTCTTTGACATTAGTGGGTGGTGGCAGTCCAGTCATTACGTCAATTTTTGCCCTGTTCACCTCAATTCCGGCTACTGAGACCTTGTGTCCCAAGACAATTCCGTTGTTAACCATAAAATGGCATTTTTCCCAATTCAAAACCAGATTTTTCTCTTCGCATCAAGCTAATACCTTACATAGATTATCGAGACAAGTCTTGAAATTCGAACCATATACCGAGACATCGTCCATGAAAACCTCCATGAAGTCTTCGATCATATCGATGAATATTGACATCATGCATCTTTGGAAGGTCGCAGGGGCGTTACAGAGTCCGAATGGCATCCTGCGATATGCGAACGTTCCATAGGGACATGTAAAGATGGTCTTTTCTTGGTCGTCCGAATGTATGTTGTTCTGGAAGAATCCGGAAGATCCATCAAGAAAACAATAGTATTCATGGCTTGCGAGCATTTCTAACATTTGATGGAGAAAGGGAAAGAGAAAATGATCTTTTTGTGTGGCAGCATTTAGTTTCCTATAATCGATACACATTCTGTGTCCGGTGACCGTTCTAGTTAGGATCAATTCATCATTATCATTCTTTACTACTGTAATTCCTCCTTTCTTCGGGACAACATGAACTGGACTGACCCAGTTGCTATCTGAGATCGGGTAAATGACACCCGCCTCTAAGAGTTTCATGATTTCCTTCTTAACCACTTCCTTCAGGTTAGGGTTCAATCTCCTATGATGCTCGATGGATGATTTTGATTCATCATCAAGGTGAATCCTATGCATACATAAATAAGGAGAAATTCCCGGTATGTCATCTAGCGAATATCCGAGAGCTTTGCAGTGCTTTTGCAGTTTATTAAGCAATACTGCTTGCTCTCCGCTACTCAAATCGGCATTAATTATGACAGGTAGGAGTTGTCGTAAAGAAAATCATATTTAAGGCCAGTCGGAAGTTTTTTAAGTTTGATTTTAGGTGCTTTAGCTTTGCTCCAATCGTCAGTTGCAATACGCTGTCGATCGATGGGAACGTCAGGATGTCGATCGACGGGTGTCGACAAATCGAGATCTTTGATGTCGATGATGAAAATTCCTTCTGTGGCGTCCATCAACCTTGTGTACTCACTAGTATGATCTTGTAACGTAGGGATGTCGCCTTCAGGGGATTTGCTTGCTTTCTCTAAAGATTCGTTCCAGCACATATCTATGAATGATTCTTCTGCTAGATCAGAAAGATGATCGATATGGTAAGTCTGACCGTCGATCAAAGGTTGTCTTATTATTTTTTCCATGTCAAAAATCATCGGTATCTTCCCGATGTTGAGGCATATACGTCCTCCTCTAAAATCGATGATCGCTCTAGGGGTTGCGAAGAAAGGTCTTCCTAAGATAATCAGATTTCAAGGTTCTTGCTCATATTTAAGCACTATGAAATCTGCAGGTATATTGCAGTTATTAACGCGTACGGGAACGTGCTCAAGTATACCCTCTGGGATTCTAGTGGATTTTTCAGCTAAAACGAGAGTCATCTTGGTAGGTTGAAATTGTGTTAGCCCGAGAGTGACTGCAACGAAGTAAGGCATCAGGTTCACACTAGAGCCTAAATCGTAGAGGGATTTTTGAAATCTCTCATTGCTAATAGTGCAAACTAAAACAAAACTGCCGGTAACAGTAAGTTTAACTGGAGTTTTTCCTCTAATGATTTCACTCATCTCTCCGGATACCATCATCATGCAGTGTTCTGATTCTCGGAATCCTCGCGAAGCTTCATATTTCACGTACTGCTTGATGGTGGGCGAGATATGACTGGCATCTCTTAGTGGCATCTCAATGTTTATTTTTTCAAACGCTTTCTTGCATATTGATTTGTTTAGCTGTTTCTTTTTCTGCTTAGAGTTTTTGGGAGGAAAGGGAGCGTTGGCATGGTAGATTTTAGTCCTAACCGGTTTGATTGGTTCTGGTTCAGGGCGTCGATCGATTCTACGATCCGAGCGTTGAGCGATCATAGGTTCAGAGCGTTGATCGATGTCAGGTAAAATTGTCGATCGATGTCTCCTATGTTTGTGCTTTTTCCCTTAGGTTCAACATTCAACTCCTCAAGATCTTTATTTTTCTAGTAAATCGGATTCAGGGAGGATATCGTGCTTCTTCTATTAAATTTCGAGCGTGATGGAATGTTATTTTTCATTTTCATTTTCGTTCGTTGTGATGTTCTCGAGTTCATCAATGGTGATACTCTCTTTAACGCCAGGGGTGAGCTGTCGACCGCTTCGTAAAAGCTACGACATTGCATTGTTTTCTAGGGTTAGCGTATGTTTTACAAGGTAAAAATCCATCCTCTCTTCTGATGGACATAGCGTTGCTCGCCACTTGGTTTTCGATTCTACTAATGTGTTCGCACAGAGTTTCAAATTTTTCTATCATTTCTGAGTATATAAGATCTAACTTCTTATTTAGGTCGGCGGCCATTTACGGTTTCCTGTGAAGAATTGGTTCATTTTTGACTTTGAACCTTTTTCGTATCTGTTCACAGTGGTGTCACAGTTGCTTGTGGAATCGCATGTGTCTTTCCTAAATTGTTGATCGTGCTGGTTCATCACATCAGATAATTAAACTCGTTTTTCAAAGTTGGAAGGGACATCATTGCTCTCACCATATTATCGAGATAAGTCATTTCCGTCCAGAAGGGCTGCAACTGATGCCAGAGTTTCTCTAACTCAGATCGAGTCCTCCTCTTCTGTGAATAATGGTGGTTCCCTCTTTTTGCTTTATCATTTTCGAAAGCTCGACCTAAAGCTATGTTTTCTATTAGCCTTTTAGCGCTTGTAGGGCTTCGGGTACCGAACTTCCCGTCGCTGGTTGTATCAAGGATGGTTTGATATTCTAGGTTGAGTCCTCTATAGAAAGTATTGATTAGTTGGGGTTCTGAGAATCCATGGTGCGGACACGAAAGTTGGTAGCTCTTAAACCTATTTCAGGAGTTTTTTAAAAGATTCGCGACTACCTTGATCAAAAGTGGATATTTTTCTTCTTGCTTCCTAGTATCTATCCTCGTCAAAGAAGTGATTTATGAAAGCGCTTCAAATGTCGTCCCAACAAGTCATCGATCCTGATGGTAGCTGGTTCATCCACCTCCTGGCGTCACCCTCTAGGGAAAAAGGAAAAGGTTTGCAGCGATGGAGATCGTCCTTCAACATGTCTATTAGCATATCTATGTGATCATTCAGTTGTTCAGTAGGAGAGCCACTGAACTGAACTTTTTTGCGCCATAATTAGGAAATCGATATCAAGTTTAGAGCTTCCAGGATGGTTATCAGATAAACAAATTGCAGATCTATTTGAATAAGTTCTGCTGGATTTAGTTTTTGGAGCATTGGTAATTCAAGCTTTATCTCATTCTTTGGAGATTTAGTGATTTGATTAGGAATTGCAGCTTCCTGATAATAAATTAGTTGGCTTGCTTCGTTGCTTTTATAATTCATTGGTTCTATCAAGACTACTTTCTCATTATCAGATTCAATAAAGGCGTACTTACCTGCTTCCGGCTGATCGGTATCGATCGATGGTAACGGAAGAGTATCGCCCGACAGTATTGGACTAACGTCGGTCGATTCCAGATGGTCTCCGTCGATCGATGGTTGTTGTACAAAATCCATGTTCTCTCCTTTAAGTACATGTGTCATAAGGTTTAGGGAAGAATAATTTAGCAAACAGTAAAGTAAAATTCTAGACAATATTCTAAACAAAATCTAATGGTAATTAGACGGCAACGGCGCCAAATTTGATGTGGGGTTTTATTTCACTTTCAAATTAACCTTATATTCCCACTTTACTATCTCAAATAAGAGGTTCAGTGTAGTACTTAGGGATCGAATCCACAAAGACTCTAAGATTGCACAATAGATTTATTATCTTGAATTAAGGCTAGATGACTTATAACAATAACAATAAAAGCGATCTTTAAGATTTGGTTTGTGAAGATTAATTTAGGGCACTAGACTTAGGAGAAATTCTCAGGTAGGTTTTAATAGTGCAGATTAATAGATTGCGAGGGTTTTATTAAGTATCGTTTTGAATTTAAACCTTAGAGTTTAGGAGATCACTCTCGCGCATCTCGGCTGAGCGTCGATCGATAGCAACACGATGGCATCGATCGATGCTCATTCAAAACAGTACTAATTTCGTGGTTTAATATATTATCTAATCTTATAATTCAACTCTCGTTTGTTACTAGTTAGTTAGACTGTTTAAGATATATTCCAGGTTATAACCATGCTCTCGATTGCGCTATAGAACATTAATTTCTAATATTAAAGTGATCAGATTCAACTTAGCATTAAGTGCAACTTAAACAAAGAACCAAGAAGATTGCTCTAACCATTCTATAAAATCAGTAACACATTACAACCATTGAATAACCCTAAATATAATAGAGAACTACTCATACATAGCAATAAAAAACATCATTAAATTATGAATAAATTGCATAGAATAGAATGAGTAAAAAGATGAGGAGTTTAACATCTTCTCTGTAATGATGATAAGATCTATCTCTCCAATAGATGTAGGAATGTGTTCCAACTCTAAGACTCTTGTGTAACTTTGTGTCTGCTTAGTTTCAGAATAATAAGATTAGGGTTTAAAAAAGAGAGAAAACCCTAATAAATAGTCTAAATTCGGCCAGGGACTTGTCTTGCAATTAATGAAACTTCTGGGGAAAACTTGTCGTTTCCCAATCTTTCTGCCGACTTCATCGTCGATCGACACACAGTGTGTGACATCGATCGACGGTCCATTCATAAATCTGGATCCGACTCTAGGTTTTTGCTGAGCAGTCCTAATTGCTTCAAAATAGTCCATAAGCTCCAATTGCTTCCAATAAGTACCTAGATCTGTAAATGCTCTAAAACAATGTCAAATGCATATAAAAGACTTTAACTATACTATATATATTATAGGTGAAATAGGTAAAACCCATAGTATATCAGTAACTTTCAGATATTTCCAATAGGCTTCGGTGTGTTTGACACTTAAAATGATGATTCGTGGCACTAGTTTTTTATGAAGAAAAAAGGAAAAAAATGTATTTCGTCTAGTGAAGAAAGCAGAAAGACACTTTAGGATGCCTGACTTTACTACGATGTTTGAGAAGATTGGAGTGATTAATCTTGAACTTCATGGGTACTTCCAAAGAGCTGATGTCCAATTGTGGGCGCGGGTTCATTTATGGGGCGAAAGGTACAATTTGATGACTACGAACATAGCGGAATTAATGAACAGAGCACTGTCAAGTGATAGAAGCCTTAACATTGTTTGATTATTAGAATCGATACGGGTTATCATGACCTGATGGTTTGCTGAACAGAGAGAGGATGCTAGATCGCGCTAACCACGCTCTCACGTGGTGTCGAGAAACTACTACATGTATGTCAGCCGTCACTGTTCATAAGTCAGCCATAAAAGTTCATAAGTCAGTCGTAAAAGTTCATAAGTCAGCCGTAACTGTTCATAAGTCATCTTTACTAATTCATAAGTCAACCATAACAGTTCATAAATCAGTCTTAACATTTTTTATTATGTAGTTATAATAGGATCGTGTTACTACCGCCAGATTGTTGACAGTACAAAGGATTAATGCTTATCACACTAAAGTTACATATGGATCTTCTGGGGAGTCCTTGCATGTTGTGAACTTGGAAGGTTGAAAGTGCACATGCCGGCATTTCGAACACAAGAAATTACCATGTGTGAATGCAATTACAGCTGCCGACTATAGAATGTTTGTCGTATATCCATGTGCATTCCTTACTATAATAACGCTTATTTGGTGAATGCATTCGCCGAGTCAGTCATGCCGGTTGATTCATCGCTCCATGTTGAAAACGTGGCTAACCAAACATGCTTGCCCCCGTTTTTTCGTCAACAACTAGGAAGACCTAAGAAAAATAGGATAAAATCTGCTTTAAAAGTTTCACTTGAGAACAAACGTCCTAGAAAAGAACACACATGTTCTCGTTGTAGACAAAGTGTGCATAATGCGTAAACTTGTCCAATGTAAAAGTGTTTTATGGATTTTAGTGTTTTTTGTATTACAGTTGAATTACAGTTAGTTTACGGCTGAATTATGGATTTCTGTCAATAATATGGCTGAGTTATGAATTTTAGTGTTTTTTTTTGTATTACAGCTGAGTTAGGGTTAGTTTACGTCTGAGTTATGGATTTCTATAAAGAATATGGCTGAGTTTTGGATAAATTACAGCTGAGTTTTGGTTAAATTATGGCTGAGTTTTGGTTATAAACTTCTCGGCTAACTTAGAGCAATTATAGTTATAAACTACATTTGATGGTTGAGTTATAGGAACTTCACGATTGAGTTATAAAAACGTTACGGCTGAGTCACAGAAAACATAAAGGCTGAGTTATGATTACAATACATGACTGTGTTAAGAGTAATAGTAG
The DNA here is from genome assembly GCA_905132885.1 of Moricandia moricandioides. Classification (NCBI taxonomy): domain Eukaryota; kingdom Viridiplantae; phylum Streptophyta; class Magnoliopsida; order Brassicales; family Brassicaceae; genus Moricandia; species Moricandia moricandioides. Next base: position 102,232 of record CAJHQQ010000583.1, read on the forward strand.
CAAATTACAGCCACACCTAACCCACAAACCACCACATTCCTCAAACAGCGCAGCTTTCTTCTTCTTCTTCTCTTGCATTTCGTCTTCATTCCTTTAAACTCCTTCTCCAACCGAGCAACACTAACTCTGAGCTCTGACAAGTCTTTGTTCATGTAACTTATCACTAACTTCATATTTTCAACTCTTCTACCAAGCGCTCATCAGTCCATTTGAATAAATGTCTTTGCTTTTACCAATATAATCAGATCTCAGTATCACATAATTATCAGATTTAAAAAATTCAAAATACGAACTAAATCTAACCTTATTATATTTTTTTGCACAAAAATAGTACAATCTTCCTGGATTTTTAGTTGTTCAAGATGTAAATATATCAGAGGATTCACCACATCAACGTTGTTTCAGCGTTCCTTTCTCCACATTCCTACATAGCCGGTTCAAGTTTTCTGCAATGCAGGATGAGATTGCGTTAAATGAGGAAGACATTTTTCTTGTAGAATACTAATCGCAACTTTTTTCAGAAGAAAAAACCTGTAATTGTTGATTTTAAACTGTAACAATAAACACAAAAACGGCGACGTTTACGTTTTAAAAATAAAAGTAATATAAGAGCACTTATTATCGTCTCGATATTGTAAATATCTTGTGATTAGACATGATCACACACTTATTATTTAAAGACGAAACATCGCGAGTTAAAATTCCCGCCAAAAAAAAAAAAGAATAGTCGCGATTTAAAACTTGACGGCTGATTTATTGGAATAATAGTTATTAATTACACTTGATGGCTATAGGAAAACATAACGGCTGAGCTATTAAAATTATAGATATAAATTAGACACTTCATAACCTGTTACGGTTGAGCTACTAGTTAAATAACATCTGAGTTACGAAAGGTAACTGCTGATCTATAAATTGTTGCGGCTGACTTAGGAGTTTTTCCGGCTGAGTTATTGTTGGGGTCAAAATCAGTTACGACGGAATCAACGTCAGAAACCTACCGGGAAAATGCGTTCTTGCTGAAAATGACTCGGAAAAAGGGTAACGGCAATAATTGAGGTCAAATCTTGACTGACCACAAAGGAGCGGTCTGTGCAAATGAGCCATCAGGAAGAGTTTGTCCAAAGACCTCAGGTAAACGTATCCCCGAACGACAATATGACGAAACGACTAGAGGACTCGATCATCCAACTCCTCAACTGAGATGATGGCCGAGCAAGACGTCCAGCTTGTCGAATGGGCAAATCAAGCCACATGGGTCGTCACCCTCTCCATACGGGAAAGTTGGACGGCACAGACCAACCAAATCGCCCGTACGGCGAGTTAAACTGTCTAACTCGCCATACGGGCGAGTTGGATGGCATGAACCAACCAACTTGCCCCTACGGCGAGTTGGACGACATGGCCCAACCAACTCACCCGTACGGCGAGTTAGACTGTCCAACTCGCCATACGAGCGAGTTGGATGGCATGACACGACCAACACGTCCGTAGGGTGAGTTGGATGGCAAAAACCAACCAACTCGCCCTGATGGCGAGTTGGATAAGACCAAATCGCCGTACGGGCGAGTTGGTTGACACGACATGAACAACTCGCCGAACGGGCGAGTTAGATGGCACGAGCAATTCGACTCGTTCGTTTGATTATTGTGTTTTACCACAGGCCAATTAACCTAATGTGCACGCTACCACAATCGAATGGTATATCGATGCAGCACTTTAGGATCGAATCCACAAGCAACTAGTGATCTATAACACTAAGAATACACAAACTTTCTTAATTTAAGCAAATAAAAGATGGATGATTGGGAACAAACTAAGATCCTAGAAATATAAACAAAGTGATTTCAAATTCAATCAAGAAATAAGTATTAGAACTAATCTCTCAATCAAATATTAAGGATGGATCCATGGGCAAAGATAATCAATATAAGTGATCAAGGTTCAATCTAGGATGTTCAAACAAAACAATCAACAAGTTTATAAGTCTAAAAATCATAAAATAGACTAATCCACTGTCGTGACAATAATCCCTATGCTAATCAAGCATTAAACATCAACTGTCGTTGGCCTAACACAATCAAGCATGCATAAATCACAAGTCTACTAACCATTAAACATCTCTAACATCAATTGTCATTGGCTAGACATGTAAAAGACAATATTAGGTTGGTTCAAGCATTTCATCAAACACCTTCCAGGCATGAAATTACTTAAGCTCTAAATCAACTTGATCAAAGCTAATCTAGCACTAAGAACACCTAATAAGCATACAACAATGTTAATAAAGCAAGAGACATCCTAAATATCTACTTAAACACCCTAATCAACTTAACCCATGAATCACAAGTTCACTACTCAATACTTTCCATGAGAAACCTTAAACCCATATGAGATTCAAGGCAAATCATGTCAATGAGCAAGAAAAACACAATAAAAGATGAAGTACTTCCTTCCAATGATCAAAAGGTTCAAGCTTTTACAAGTTTAGACAAAGTTTTGAGAGAAAATGAGATCCCCTTAGGGTTTTTAGGGTCTAAAAATATATATATGAGTCTTAAAAACGAGTCGGATCAACCCAATAAACCCAGTTTGACCCATAAAAAATTGGGTTTTTTTGCCTGTAGCGACCAGCTGAAGTCGCTACGGCTTGGTCGCTATGATACTTAGAATATTTCAGCTCCTCAGGATTTGTAGCGACCTCCCCTGGTCGCTACGGGTTCCATGTTTCTTCTGTGGGTCTGTAGCGACCACGCCTGGTCGCTACGGCATCCGCATTTCTCATGTGGGTCTGTAGCGACCACTCCTGGTCTCTACGCCTGGTCGCTACACCCCTCTTTTGCTCCAAACTTCACTTCCTTAGCCTCAATTGCCTCCAAACTCACCAATAAGCATCTCCAACACCTGATATAGACAAATGTAATGGAATGCAACCTAAATATGCCTAAATGATATCCTATATGCTCAAAATGCATCAAAAGAGATTACCAAAACCATGCAAATATGTAATATATCAACTCCCCCAAACTTGTTCTTTACTTGTCCTCAAGTGAACTTTCAAAAATAAGCAAGAGAGAGAGAGGGGTTTGAAGATGGAAGCTCAGAACCAAAAGATGCACTTCCTAGCCCTCAACATCACATCCTAGATAAACATAGCAAATAGCATGAGCATGCTCTCTTAGTATACTCTATCTTCTCAAGGCCTAAAAAGACTCTCATGCCTCTACACTAGATGCAATGCTCATCAACCAACAAGTCTTTATACCAACTCTCACATTCATTGATAGATTAACAAAGCGAATCCCTGCTAATGGAAACTTGATCTCGATCACCTGGCTTGGTAAGTGAAAACAGTTTAATTATGATAGAAGAAGGGTTCAAATTCTTTTGTGACTTTAAGACAAGAAAAGGAGCTTGAACATTATGCAAAATTAATCTAAGAAAATGAGCAATTTATGCATACAATGGTTTGTTCTCATCATTCTACCCCTTTCCAAACACTTTCAAACTCTCCTTTTTCTCACTCACCAAATGAACTCTCTCTCTTTCTTTTACTTTAACCAACTAGGGATATCATCTCTTCTTTTTTTTTTTTTGTTTTCCCCAACCTTTTATTGTCTCTTCTCTTTTTTTTCTTTGGAGTTTTGCTTAAGGTATCTAGAGTTTTTATTTTCTTTTTCTTTGATCCCTAGTGGCTATCTTCTTTTCATTTTTTCTTTCAGCTCATTCTTTTCACTTATCTCACACCTCGAAACCCAAAACCAAAGCTTATAAACAACAACACACTTCACATTCCTAAATGCTAGCTCAAAACAGGTCCTACAGCTAGCCAAAGATGAAACAAGCCAATGTCGCTCCCAATACTCTCAAGATTTTACACATGACAAGCTATCAATAAAAGGCCTCTATCAAGCAAATTCAATTACGGTCTCAAAAAATGGTAAGGGTTAAAGGGTAGGGAGGTGACATTTGGGTTTTTAGAGAGTGGTATAATAGATAGAGATCAAACCAAATTTGCATGAGATCCATGACCAAGTATACAAGAGTCCATAAGCAGGGTAGATTAAGTTCATTAAGCCCTAGTTCATTTTGGAGTTGGTTTCAAGAGCAATGTCAATCACAGCAAACAACCAGTTTCGAGAAGAGTTTTCAAGGCTCGAAGCTTGCAAGTCTTTCAAGATATGCGTAAGCTACTTCCTATGTTTAACTAGGGTGTCATGTTGATTTCTAGACATGTGTTCTTCACGAGGCAATAACATCCTTGCTCCCTATGCAGAATGAATGTTATCTATATGCTTCTAGACTCAATCCTAAAAATGCAAAAGATGCAACTAGATGCTTCTCTTTGTTGCTTTGATGGATCCATGGGCAAAGATAATCGATATAAGGTGATCAAGGTTCAATCTAGGATGTTCAAACAAAAAAATAATCTACAAGTTTATAGGTCTAGAACTCATAAAATAGACTAATCCAATGTCGTGACAATAATCCCTATGCTAATCAAGCATTAAACATCAACTGTCGTTGGCCTAACACAATCAAGCATGCATAAATCACAAGTCTACTAACCATTTAACATCTATAACATCAATTGTCATTGGCTAGACATGTAAAAGACAATATTAGGTTGGTTCAAGCATTTCATCGAACACCATCCGTGCATGAAAGTACATAAGCTCTAAATCAACTTGATCAATGCTAATCTAACATTAAGAACACCTAATAAGCATAGAACAATGTTAATAAAGCAAGAGACATCCTGAATATCTACTTAAACACTCTAAATGTAATTAACCCATGAATCACAAGTTCATTACTCAATACTTTCCATGAGAAACCTTAAACTCATATGAGATTCAAGGCAAATCATGTCAATGAGCAAGAAAAACACAATAAAAGATGAAGTGCTTCCTTCCAATGATCAAAAGGTTCAAGCTTTTACAAGTTTAGACAAAGTTTTGAGAGAAAATGAGATCTCCTTAGGGTTTTAGGGTGTAAAACTATATATAGGAGTCCTAAAAACGAGTTGGATCAACCCAATAAACCCGGGTTGACTCATAAAAAATATGAGATTCAAGGCAAATCATGTCAACTTGATCGAACTTATCTTCGTTTCGTCTAAATCGGGATTGACATTGGAACTTTACCAAAAGAAATCGTTTTTTCAAGAAAGGATCGGGTCAATCGTATGAGACGATAACAGTTAACTAAACACCTTGAGTCACACGCCCCATACAAAATATCTTAACTCTCGGACGATGTCGTCTTATCAATGCTCTTTTGATAAAATCGTAGAAACACCTAATTCAGAAAACAGCCCGACGAGGTCGAAAGCTCTGCAAAAGGGCCACTCGCAATTTTATCCGTAATCAAGCCCAAAATTTGTGAAGGTTTATCTTTTATTTTGCAAGAAGGGTAAATGTTAAGATCGAAGGTTAAATGGTAAGTTTCCAAAGATAATCATGAAGATCGAGGAAAAAAAGAATATTTCCGCGAAGCGATAAATTCGACAAGGGCATAAGGGAAAGAGAAAACCGCCTTTAGAGGAGTATATAAGGAATTCAAGGGTGATGATGCAGAGGACACACGAGAATCTCCACTCAGAGCAAACATAGCTTAGAACATATAGCATTTATTAGAACTAGGGTTTTGCAGTCTTAGGTTATTAGAACTAGGGATCTCGCCGACAGCTCTCATAGCCTAGGCTCATATCCTGTTGTAAACGCTCATACGCAAATTCGGAATAAGCCATCTATTTGCTCTCTTTTCGATTCTTACTTTGTTCTCAATATTTACTTCGTATTCTGACTGATTGGCGTGTGATTTAGCAGATATCTGGGACCTCTGGGAAACTAGGGTTTACCATGCGTTCCTAATTCAATGGAAATCGACAGTGCGAATTTCGGTTCCCACAGTTTAGCGCTAGAAGAAGGGGGGGGGTACGGATCAATCTAACTCTCAGCCATCAACGCTCAATCAAAACATGTCAGATCTCAAGAACCAACAGCCTCGTGACGATAACGTTGTCGAAAAAAACGTTGAAAACAATCCAACGACGAATGTCACTGCGGTTAACAGCGATGCAAATACCACAGCGTTCAAGGAGGTGAAGAAGATGTTCTCGACTTTTGAGAAGAAGTCGGCAGAACAGGATAAGGTCATGAACTCCCTCGCTAAAAAGGTTGAAACCCTCACAGTGAGGAACATGGACATCTTTCCACGGGGAAAACCCCGAATCCGCGGAAGAAGACTCGACTTCGCAACACCTTTGGACCCGTCCGACAACGCGCAAGGAAAACCGTCTAGACAAAACCCTGATCACGAGACCCCCGCGCCAACATGAAAAAACCTGGGAGACCTTCCTCCTATCGAGGAAGATAAACAAGGAGGAGAAGTCGGACAAGTCGACGTGGAATCTAGCAGTCAGTCTGAACCTACAAGCGAAGACGCAGACATACATCCGCACCTCAAAAGGACTTGAGCAACTCGGGACGAATCCCAGTTCGACAACCCTATGAACGAAGATGAAGAAGCTATATTCTTGAAAGAACAGGACGAACTGGCCGAGGAACAAACTCGGAGCATTTACAACAAACGCGGAAAAAGTCGGAAATCTGCTAGCAAGAGTTCCAAAATCTATGATCTCCGCGATGATCTCATGAACACGGTTGAGTCCCTAATCCACAACGCTACTAGAACCGCAACGAAGATCGATCTAATGCTCAAAGAAGCACGTATAACACCCTTTACTACTCGTATCACCAAAACTAGGGTTTTGGATCGTTGGAAGGTCAAAGTGACGCCATACGACAGAACTACTGATCCTAAGGCACACCTACAGGCTTTTGAGGTCACAATGGGTAGAGCCAGGATCAGAGAAAATGAGAGAGACGCTGGTGAATGCCGCCTCTTTGTAGAAAACCTCCACGGACCAACGCTAGAATGGTTCTCACGCCTAAGGCAAAACTCCATCGGAAGCTTCCGACAGCTTCCCTCAGAATTCCTAAAATAATACTCGATGTTCATAGATCGAGAAACCTCTGACGTGGACCTCTGGAGCTTGTCCTAGGGAGAGGACGAAACTCTCTGCGACTTCTTAAAATGGTTCAAAATCTTCATGGCTAGAGTCAGCGGGATAAGCGACAAAGTCGCGATAGACGCACTTCGAAAAACGCTCAGGTTCAAGTCAAAGTTCAGGAAGTGGATTCCTTTGGAAAAGCTGCGTACAATCCAAGACGCGCTTCACAAAGCCACAGATTACATTATCATCGAAGAAGAGACGAGGGTCTTTCCTAGAAACGGAAGCCAACAAAGAATGCATCGAAGGATCCGGGGTCGGATTATTCTAACTCATGGCCACAAAATGCTTGATCGAAACAATGTCTGGAAATACGAAAGATAATACAGCAGCTCGCAACAATGCTGATAAAATAACTCCAGCAGTGACTGCTCCCATCGCCAATGCTTATGCAAACGCCGCAGTGCTTGAGAAAATCGAAAACCTAATCGCGACTCTTCGCCACAGGCGGGGAACTGCAACAAGCTCGCGATTTCTCTCATTAAATAGAAAGGGTAACGATAAAATATATCAAACCCCGTAAAGTGTGTTTAATTACCAAGTTGGAAAATCTCAGCGCATAAGGGTTTGACCAAAAGAAATTTTTCGAAAACCTTTCGGAAAAATAAACTTGCTCTCTGAGAAAATGCGGAGAAACCCTAGATTTCTCACAGAGATAGAAAGCACAAAAAATCGGGTGCACCACTCCCCACCCCCCCACACTGTTGTACTTCTTCTGAACAATTTTCGAAGAAAAGAAGTTGATCTCTATTGAATCATTCGAAACCTAAAACGGCTGACGAAAACTAAGCTAAACAAAACGAGAGATCGTATCCCTCACTGCTAAAACGTTCTCTAAAACCTAAGATTTCGTAAAGAGTCAAGCTTCGACTACGTAACATATTCAGTTAATACTCAATGAGTGTCACTTAAACTTACTTCGGAAACGAGAAAATCTCCGCTTAAGTCAAATCTCAGAGGCTAAAACGTAAGTTTTCAAGAAAAATGGCTCTCGTACAGCCAAACACGAAAAAACGTTACATAGCGACTTTTGTAAAATTAAACTCAACAAGTTAGCATTTTCTGATACAACTTTCTTAGAAAAAAATTGAGACGTTTACGAAACGATTGCACCAGCATACCATCCAAACTCGAGTAGTCCAACTCGCCGAACGGGCGAGTTGGACAGTACAAGCCTTGCAACTCGCCCATTCGGCGAGTTTGACCAACTTGCCCAACAGGCGAGTTGGACAGTGCAAGACGTGCAACTCACCCATTGGGCGAGTTTGCCACTCCAATTCCACCATTGGGCGATTTTGACAAAACAAGCATTACTTTGGCTCTCCTTTGTGTCCTTCTTCAAACCCCGATCGAAACGCTTTTCGTTTCGTCTCAATCGGAGATTCCGTTGAGATTTTACGATCAAAACAAGTTGGACACACAGGTCGGACCAGTCCAACTCGCCGAGTTGTACGAAACGAGCCGTCTAACCCGCCCTTTCGGCTAGTTTGACTAGTAAAACTCTCCGAACGGGCGAGTTGGACTGAATGATCACTCTTTTGGCTCACATTTTTGCTCTCCTTTGAGTCCCGATCAAAATCCTTTTGGTTTCGTCTCAATAAGAGTTTCCGTTGACATTTTACGATCAAAACAAGTTGGACGCACACTATCCAACTCGCCCCGATGGGAAGTTTGATTTAATCCCTCCCACTAGCCTCATGGAGAGGTTGGAAAGCCCTGATAAGCTTCTTAATTGTGTTCTCTTTAGAATATTGATCGAAACTCTTTTCGTTTCATCTCAATCGGAGTTTCCATTGAGATTTTACGACAAAAACAAGTGAGACTCGCCTAAACTCCTTGGCTTGCTCCTATTCGACATCTTGGGCGTCCTACTCGCCCTATTGGGCATCCTCCTAGCCCTATTGGGAACCCTACTTTCCCTTATCTCCATCTTAGCCTTCTCCTTTGAACCCCGATCGAAACATGTCTTGTTTCGTCTTGATTGGAGTTACCGTGGGAACTTTACGATAAAACCGCAAGACAGGTTCGAGCCTAACGCGGTGAGGAAGAACTAATATTGCTACCATTCTTAAGGGGCGTACAGACACAAAAAGAGGAAGCGGAGATGAGCAAGCAAAACGGAGAAGAGGTGAACCAAAACCTTCGAGAAAACTAAGGTATGGCCGGTTTGGAACTTTTTGAAATCACACTTGGAATTTTCGTAGGAAGGTACAAAGAAATAAAAACGCTTCATAGATCGCCATAAAACATTAGGGAACTTAGGATCTAGGAGAATAGTCTAGCGATATAAATCTTAGAAAATTCCCTGTCTTGATCTATTGTTCTGCGACTACTTACGCAAATTTTTTAAACCGATCTAAACTCTCGCAAAACCGAGAAACGATCTCCATGCACACTTAGCTCGCTTCCTAAGGAAAGAAGGAACTAGAAATGTGAACATCGTCTTAAAACCGTCTCGTTCCTAGCAATTTTCTTAAAACCGATGTATTCCTAGTCGTCAACCTGAAAGTCCCCAAGTCACAATCCTAACGTCGTCTTTAAACCGACATGGATTGTCGATCATCCCAATCTTCGGAAAAAAAACATACACGACCCTTCAAAATAACGGTTCAGCCGTATTCTTTCGTAAAAAAAAAGGAGGGAGTAGGTACGTATACTATACTCGTATACTCCCATTCTTCAAAAAAATTTGTCTCGACATCAAGAAAACGCTTTAGACAAAGAAACTCTTGCAGTAGTAGACAGAAAATAATTTAGGCCATGCGATGCCTCATAAAACCGATCATCCATTACTTTCGTATAACTATGACATTTTATACGGAAAGAACCTACGAGAAAACAAGATCGGTGTAATGAAAAATGACTTCACAATGCGGAAAAGAGAATGAGGAAAACATATTCCTCGTTCGCAAATATCATGAGTAATCTGCGAGAGACATTCTCAACTTACTTCTATGCCATTCACTTCTCGTAAACTTACGCGAAACATTCTTCGTATATCCACACCAAGTTATGCGAAGAAACTTTCGAAAACGAACGTAGCAAGTACGGAGAAGTGTTTTGGACAATTTGCGTATAGCCAAAAACAAAGTCATATGACTCGTCTCTCAACGAAAAAAAACTAAACTTTATCTCTTCGCACTACGATCTTACAGATCTCACTCCTTAGCCATGCGGCTCGCTGGATTCTTACTCCCATCTCCCTTGGTTGATTCCGAGCAGGCAATCATGTCGTACCAGTTCTTTATCGAGCCTTTTATGTTTTGTCTTCATCATACAAAAACAAAACAGTTTTCGTACGACTATAGCACGGAAAACTCCGACTTGGCCCGTCGATCTCGACAAACGCTCTTGGGCCCTCAGCCAATTACTCCTTCCGATAAAAATCCGAACTGGAACTCGGTATCTTCTTTAGAAAAGTTCTAAACTAACATGACCTTAATGTTAGCACGAACGTGCCATAGTCTATCCGTGACCAGAAACTTCCTCGGCTATTCGGCTAAATACATCCTTCAGCCAAGCCAAAATGTTTGAGAAACCACTGCTCCACCCAATCATTTAGCGGCAAAGCGACAATCCACGATTAGTTTAAAAACACCAAGTGCAAATAACTATCGTATAATCAACAATCCGAAATCATACGACAACTTCTTAATATCCAAACTTATTCGTAACCACCGTACGGTTAACGGAAAACATAAACTTGTCGACAACCGACCAAGTTCAATATGTTCCGCAGCTTACACTAAACCCACATCGTTTTCCAAGTGAAAAGCGGCACATAAGGAAAAACTCGTAACGAAGCTCCTAGAGATATACGAAGCATCCTTAACTATTGACGAAATAAATCTCGGGGGGGGGGGGGGGCGACTCTTCATAAAGCACAGTGAAAGGAAGTCGCATATTCTTAGGGACAATTTACGGGACCCAATGGTCCTAATTCCTCGGAAAAAAGCCAACACGTTTCTCTTCCGTAAGGTTAAAACAAAAACCTTGCGATACCACACATCTTCCGTAAGGTTAAAACAAAAACCTTGCGATATCATACATTTCAAGCACAAAATGTCGCATACGAAAGAAAAACTCAACCTTCGACACAGCGAGACATCACTAACGCTTGGAGAACTGTTTTTCGTCTAAACTTTCCAAAACGGAATGCTAACCTTTCCGCGACTATAAAACATACACACCTTCTTAAACAAGTATCCTTCGCGAAGGTTCAAAAACGATTATATCTACAAATAAGTTTTTTACTGATCACAACAAACGATTAACGTCCTAAACAAACTAAGCCATCTCGTAGAGATAGCTCTCGAACACCCGACATAAGGGTAATAACGCTATAAAAGAAATCGGAAATTTTGGTCAGCACTTTCGGGAGACTTAAAAATTGTCCTTGAAGAGATGCTCGATTCCTACCATACAAGTCACATAAGCCGAGAACATACCGTGGACTTTAAAGCAGGATGGAATCAGGTCGAAAGCGATATGGGAAACGTAAGCCGAAGTAGTCATCGCACCCCCTAAAAACGTGATTAGACCTAGGTCTTACCCTAAACCCAGCACATTGGTCTCTAAAGTCTCAAGGCATGATATCGAAAAGATACGAGATCCTGAAAGCATGTCTCTTCGTCCATATCTAAGCGCTCACGAAACTTTGAAAAACTTCGCAAGCAAATCGAACGAGGAACGAATAGGATGATCCGCAAAAGAGTTGGGAACGAGATGACAACTCGTATCCCTCCCTCTATACTTAACAAAAATCCGAATCTACTTAAACTCATTTTCAAGAAAAAAGCCTAGTTTATTCATTAAAAAAATCGCAAAGCGGTCGGAATCCAAAGCCACACACTGTTAGTCCCGAAAACATAAGTACGGCCACACTCAGCCAAAATAAACAGCCTATAATGCTGGTCTTGAGGCCGACAAAGGTCCAATATACAATGACGTTGGCAGCAACGTGCCTGATAATGTATACACAACACACAGCTAAACCATAAGGGTCTTCACTGGAAAACAGGAATTAAGAACCTTAACTTCAGAACGAACTACGAAAGGCTTGATCCCTGTTACAAGGGTACGTAGGCAGCCTTCACAAGGCGCAGCCCCAATCCTATTGCATTCCGCTCTTGGAGGAATAAGTATACCACTTTCAACGGACCTTTTCAGACATTGATTCCGCCTAACTTACCAAACCTGCCAAAACCGCTCGCTAGAACCTTGCGGTTCTAAAGAGCTGGGGGGGGGGGCTAATTGTTGGTATCAAAATCGGATACGACGGAATCAACGTCAGAAACCTACCGGGAAAATGCGTTCTTGCTGAAAATAAATCGGAAAAAGGGGAACGGCAAAAATCGAGGTCAAATTTTGACTGACCACAAAGGAGCGGTCTAGGCAAATGAACCATCAGGAAGAGTTTGTCCAAATACCTTGGGTAAGCGTATCCCCAAATGGCAATATGACGAAAAGACTCGAGGACTCAATCATCCAACTCCCCGAACGAAGAAAATGGCCGAGCAAGACGTCCATCTTGTCGAATAGGCAAATCAAGCCGCCTGGGTCGACCAACTCGCCCGTACGGTGAGTTGGACTGTCCAACTCACCATACAGGCGAGTTGGATGGCATGACACGACCAACTCCCCCGTACGGCAAGTTGGACAAGGCCAACTTGCCATACGGGAGAGTTGGGCGGCACGGACCAACCAACTTGTCATACGGGCAAGTTGGACGGCACGGAAAAACAAACTCGCCCGTTCGGGCGATTTGGTAGACACGACACGACCAACTCGCCCGTACAGCGAGTTGGACAAGGCCAACTCGCCGAACGGGCGAGTTAGATGGCACGAGCAATTCGACTCGCTCGTTTGGCAATTCGGATCAAATCAATCCAGCTTCACCTCGTCCTTGTTAAACTCCCTCTTTCGACACTTGATCGAACTTATCTTTGTTCCGTCTCGATCAGGATTGACATGGGAACTTTACCGAAAGAACTCGTTTTCTCGAGAAAGAATTGGGTCGATTGTATGAGACGATAACGGTTAACTAAACACCTAGAGTCACACGCCCCATACGAAAGGTCATAACTCTCGGACGATGTCGTCTTAGCAATGCTCTTTTGATAAAATCGTAGAAACACCTAAGTCAGAAAACGGCCCGACGAGGTCTAAATCTTGGCTAAAGGCCCACTCGCGATTTTATCCGAAATCAAGCTTAAACTTTGTGACGGTTTATCTTTTATTTTGCAGTAAGGGATAAATTTTAAGAGCAAAGGATAAATGTTAAGTTTCCGAAGATAATCATGAAGATCGAGGAAATAAAGGAATATTTTCGTGAAGCGATAAACTCGACCAAGGGCAGAAGGGGAAAGAGCAAAACGCCTCTAGCAAAGTATATAAGGAATTCAAGGGGGATGATTCAGAGGACACACGAAAATCTCCATTCCGAGAAAACATAGCTTAGCACTTAGAGCATTTAGGCAACTTTCCGTTTTTGTTATTCGAGCTGCGACTCAACTAGGGTTTTGCAGTCTTAGGTTATTAAAACTAGGGATCTGGCCGACATCTCTAATAGCCTAGGCTCCTATCCTGTTGTAAACGCTCATACGCAAATTCGGAATAAGACATATATTTGCTCTCTTTTCGATTCTTACTTTGTTCTCAATATTTACTTTGTATTCTGACTGATTGGCGTGTGGTTTAGTAGATATCCGGGACCTCTGAGAAATTAGGTTTTACCCTGCGTTCCTAATTCAACGGAAATCGACAGTGAGAATTTCGGTTCCCACAGTTATTAGTTAAATAACGGCTGAGTTATAGAAAACTTCACAACTAAGTTATCTAAATAAATAACAATGTCTGAGTTAAAAATAAGACAAACTGAGTTATATAAACGCTAAGGCTGATTTATATAAAAATAAGGGCTGAGTTACATTAAACATACTGAAGAGTTATAGAAACAAAACATTAGACAAATACAAAATAAACACTAGATATACATTCAAATACCAAAATTATTCGGGCCAAACTCATCAAACATATCGATGAGCGGAAGCCGAACTCTAGTTATCATCCACTCAGGGTTCTCACCACCAAGCGCCCATATCCTACTGCACGTGCGCATTTGAGTTTTGAATAGCGTTCTAGCCACCAGATTAAAATGTGTTCAAACTGTCAGATTGTGCCTCGAATCCCGGGTGTATTTTCGCTGCAAAAAGGTAAAAAAAAATATAAGGGTTGTTAAATCTAATATTCGTACATAATTGGTGCCTACAGCGAGTATAAAAAACCAATGTTCCTTAAAATGAGCGGGAATGAAGCGGTAAGTCGGCCAGTAATGAACCCATCCATCTCGAAGAATCGTTGGGATCGCCTACGAGGGATCGTGTAAAAATCTAAACCGCGTAGTACTTGTTTTGTAAAGCAAGATACCCCCACCAGGGTTTAGAATGGCATTGACTGTGACACCCCCGATTGTAGATGACCGGAAATGACACGGTCGACGTCCCCCGATGGTCGACCCGAGGTTCTCGGAATATATCCGATTACCTTAGACCAACAATCAAAGAACACCGACGCACCTATCGTATACCACTCTAGGCTTTTCAACCAGACAAGCAATACACGATAGTTAGTTCGTCCCGGACAAGGACTAATATCATTTGAGAACTCGTGATTTAGAAACATTCTTTATATATTATTTATTTACTTCAAACATCTTACAAAGCGTTATAGTTTTATCCTATAGCATAACGCACAACAACGTTTTAAGTAAATATACATCAAAAGGTACGTTGCAAGGACAACAAAATACTACCACTGGTTTGCCGTTCCTTCCGTCCAAAAGTAAAGGTCTCCCACCTAACGTTTACCTGCACACAACAAGGAGTCATGAGTAACTAGTTTACCCAGTGAATCTAGATCCAACTACACAATCAATAATAACCAAACAATTATCAAATGCATATACATGATCATACAAGTACTAGTACTATACTTAGCATATCATTTATCATGGTGAATTCTTATTTTAAACTTCACTTTCACATTACCCGCCAATCGCCTTTCATATAATCACAATATATAGACTAGACTCGGTAAACCACAAAGGCTAACCGAGCTTAGTGAGTTAGTATTACCTTCACCCTCGAACGTCCTTATGAACATTCGAGACTGCATCGTCATGCAGTACACGGCCTCCAGGGTGCTACCCCATCATCGTGTCTTCATGACCTTGTTCCATTCGCAGGACCAAGTCACGGTAAAGCGGGGAGTTTAGGGATAGTGAATAATAATAAGAGTTCACATGATTTTACTTCCACAATTATTTAAATTTTAATCCCCAATTAATCCTTAATTAATCCATGATTATTTCTTAATTAATCCAAGATTAATAGATAATTAATCCAAGATTAGTTCATAATTAATCCAAGATTAGTCCATGATTATTTCTTAATTAATTCACAATTATTCCTTAATTAATCCAAGATTAGTCCATAATTAATCCAAGATTAGTTCATAATTAATCTAAGATTAGTCCATGATTATTTCTTAATTAATTCACAATTATTCCTTAATTAATCCAAAATTAGTCCATAATTAATCCAAGATTAGTTCATAATTAATCTAAGATTAGTCCATGATTATTTCTTAATTAGGTTTAGTACTTGAGATCAAGTACTAATATGAGGATTAACCTCACTTTAACATTCTTGATTAACTCTTTAAGTGTAAGTGTTTACACTATGTAAACACCCATGGTTCTTTAAGGTTCAGGGGCTTAACACTTATTCAAGCATTCATTTCCAACTCATTCATACACTCACATGATCTAACTTAACATTCATCTAGACTCACCTAGAGATTAGTCTTGAAAGTGGCTGGAACAAGACTTGTCTTTAACTTAAACAAGGCTGAAAGGTTCAAGAGAGAAGGGCTCCAAGGATGGACTGGATTGTACTAGCAACCACCACTCCTTATCTGGACAAAACAGAGCAAGCCACTTAAGTTCAGACTGCCGGTTCAGCACATAAGCAATCGGACAGTTTGAGACAAGCTAAACAACTTAGGTCGGTTCATACATGCTGAGTTAAGGTCGGCTCTAATCAGTTCCTAAAAGTTCAGCTTGGTTCTAGATAGGTTTGCTTCAGGACAAGATCATTTCAGTTTGGCTTAAGTTCAATCAGTACACACCAGTTTAGCTAATGGTTCAAGGAGATTGATTCAAACTGAACTAAACAAAACTGAACCGTAACAGCAACTTATACAAGTGATCCGACCATGACCTGACCTAAACATGAACTGGTTCTGATCAATACTGGTCTGAGGCAAGGAGATGAAGCTTACCACAAAAACACACGGCCAAAAGAACTCAAATGATTCTCCTCTCCAAGGTAAGCTTGTGGCTGGACTGTTTTGAAAGAAAACAGAAATCAACATCTCTTCATCACAAAAACAGAACAAGGCCTAGGGTTTTACTCTAGGTTCTCACCTTCTGAGCTTATATAAAGCAAGGATCTGAGCTAGAGGATGAAAGGAAATCGTCCAAGGTTCCCCCAAATTTTTCTCTGATTCTTCTTCTTTCTCTTTGTTTTTCTCTGTTTTTCTCACTGGTTTTTGTACTCTGTTTCTCTTGCTTTCTAAAGAACGTGGGAGAAGCTGGAGGAGGGTGATAAATAGCTGAGGACCTTGCTTCAAAAGTGGGTTTAACTAAAGAAAAGGTTTTAGCTAGGTGACAGGCTGAGGAACCAAAGCAATGGGCAGTGGAGACAGCTAGCAAGTTGGATCAGCATATGCACATGCTGTCCTTTCCTTCCAATGAAGCAACTCCAGCCAAATAAAAAAAATTCAGGAGAAGGGAAGCAAGCATACAAGAAGCTTGTGACTTTCATGTGCCATTTAATACTGAAGCAAGCAAACTGGAAGGTGCATGGCATGTGACTTAAATTTCTGAAAACAAGCAGGCAGCTTAGTAGGTGAAAGACATGAGTGATCAAAATTTATTTAAGAAGCTTGGTCCATGGTTCCAAATAAATTTCGACCAAAATTCTTTGTCCTTGGCCCTCGGCATGCTCTTGGAAAATCTTGTTCCGCTTAAATAAAAATGAACCATATTAATTAACACTCGACCAAAACTATCAAGAGAAGGTCTTTCGACCACAAGACAGTCCCGTCGAGATATTAATTCACCGGGTCAATTTTTATTTTTTAATTCTGGTCGGACCAACCCAAACTGGTGTTGAGATGGTTTACTCGACCAAAATACATCCGCTCGTGAGGGTCATTACACTCTTCCCCCCCTCAAAAGAATTCGTCCCCAAATTCTCTAATACAAGTGAGCTGACTTTACTGGACAACTGGGGTATCTGAGAAGAGTTCTGGATAATTAGCTTTGAACTTATCTTCGTCCTCCCATGTTATTACAATTCTCTGCCGCTTTCCCCAAAATACTTGTACTTGCGAAATTTCTCGGTTCTTTAATTTCTTGATACGACGCTCACCTATCCGTAAAGGACCTTCAGGATAGGTAAGATTAGGTTGCAAGTTCTCTGGTCTCTCTGGCTCGACCATATTCGGATTTGGTATATACTTACGTAACATCAATACATGAAATACCGGATGCATAGGCATATCGGGTGGAAGTTCTAGTCTATAGGCTACTTCTCCAATTCTGGCTACAATTCGGTATGGACCGATGTAGCGGGTTGCCAACTTCCCAATTTTCCCAAACCGATCCTTTCCTTTCTGTGCAGCTACCTTTAAGAAGACCAAATCATTTACTGCAAATATGACTTCTCTTCTACCGCGGTCAGCATACTTCTTCTGACGGTCTTGAGCCTTCTTCATATTCGCTTGTATTATCTTGTTCAGCTGCCTCATCTACTATTTCTGGACCAAGAATTCTTCTCTCACTAAATTCAGTCCAACACACTGGTGTCCAACAAGGTCGACCATAGAGTGCTTCATACGGTGACATACCAATACTGGAATGGTAGCTATTGTTGTAGGAAAATTCTATCAGCGGCAAAAACTTATCCCATGGACCATTCCAATCAAGGATACACATCCTAAGTAGATCTTCTAAGGTTCTGATGGTTCTTTCAGTTTGGCCATCAGTTTCCGGATGAAACGCAGTGCTGATGTGTAAATCAGTTCCCAAGGCTTGTTGAAATGCTCGCCAGAATTCAGCTGTAAAGCGCGGGTCTCGATCTGATACTATATTTGCTGGTACCCCATGAAGCTTTACTATTTCTTCAAGATACAGCTCTGCTAACATCTCAACTTTGTCTGTATGTTTCATCGGTAGGAAGTGAACAGATTTAGTGAGACGATCGACAATTACCCAGACTGCATCATTCCCACGACCGGGTGCTCGAGGTAAACCAGAAATAAAGTCCATTGCTACGGCATCCCATTTCCATTCAGGGATAGGTAGGCTTTGGAGTAAGCCACCTGGAACTTGGTGTTCCGCTTTTATCCGCTGGCAAGTTTGACATTGAGAAACCCATATGGCAACATCTCTCTTCATCCCTGGCCAATGGTAATACCTTCTAATATCTCGATACATCTTGGTGCTTCCGGGATGAATACTTAAGAGAGAATGGTGTGCAGTCCTTAGAATCTCCTCTCGAAGTCCTTCTTCTTTAGGAACGGTTACTCGACCATTGAGTAACAAGGTTCCATCATTTGCAACTTGATATCCTCCAAAATTCCCTGCGTTCAGTTCCTCTCGGACCTTCTTTAGGTTCTCGTCTCTCATCTGTGCTTCTCGGATACGGTCAAGTACACCAGCTTGACTTACTGCCTGTAGTCCTAACGGTTCTCCTTCTTCTCCTTCTAAGGCAGCCACACTAATCATCTTGAATTCTGCTTCCAGGTTCTGAAGTTCTTTTTCAACATCCACATCAACTCTTCTTCGGCTCAGCGCATCAGCCACAACATTTGCTTTTCCAGGATGGTATAGGATCTGCATATCGTAGTCAGCCACGAATTCCATCCATCGCCTTTGCCTTAAATTCAAATCAGGTTGGGTGAAAAGATACTTAAGGCTTTTATGGTCGGTGAACACTTGAATCTTCTCACCATACAAATATGATCGCCAGATCCGAATAGCAAATACTACTGCAGCCATCTCAAGATCATGCGTCGGGTAGTTTACTTCATGCTTTCTTAGTTGCCTCGATGCATAGGTGATTACCTTATCGTCCTGCATCAGCACACAACCTAAATCAACATGAGATGCATCTGTATACACAATGTATGGTTGGTTAGGCTTAGGCAAGGCTAAGATAGGTGCAGTTGTTAAAGCTTCCTTCAACTTATTAAACGCTCCTTCGGTTTCGGTACCCCACTCATAGGCAACACCTTTCCCAGTCAAACGAGTCAGTGGCTTTGATATGCCTGCAAACCCTTGTACAAACTTTCGGTAATAGCCAGCCAATCCAAGAAACTCCGAATCTCGGTAACAGAAGTTGGACGGGGCCATTCTGTAATAACAGCAATCTTTTCTGGATCAACGGCAACTCCTTCCTCTAACACTCGATGTCCTAAGAAGCCAACTTCTCTTTTCCAGAAACGACACTTACTAAGCTTAGCAAAAAGCTTTTGATCTTGAAGACGCTCAAGAACTAATCGTAGATGCTTCTCGTGTTCTTTTGCTCTTCGGGAATATATGAGAATGTCATCGACGAATATGATAACAAACTCGTCCAGGTATTCCCGAAATACCTCGTTCATTAGACGCATAAAGGCAGCCGGGGCATTGGTGAGACCAAAGGGCATTACTACGAACTCAAAGTGTCCATAGCGAGTTCTAAAGGCAGTCTTCATTATGTCATCTTCAGAGATCGGTATTTGATGATAGCCTGAAGCTAGATCTATCTTCGAAAACCAACTTGCACCTTGCAACTGGTCTAATAGCTCATCAATTCTCGGGAGTGGGTACTTGTCCTTAATGGTCAGGTTGTTGATTCCATGATAATCAATACATAACCGCATGCTTCCGTCTTTCTTCTTTACGAACAACACTGGGGCTCCCCAAGGTGATGAACTAGGACGTATGAAACCCTTGTCTAGCAAATCCGCTAACTGCTGCTTCAACTCAGCGAGTTCTGCTGGTGCCATTCGGTAAGGTGCCTTTGCTATTGCAGCGGATCCGGGCTCTAGGGTTATAGTAAAGGGGTTACTTCTAGACGGCGGCAATCCTTCTAATGCCTTAAACACTACTTCATACTCTCTAGCTACTGGGATGTCATCCAAATTCAGTTCCTTCTCGTCTTCTACTTGCCCAACAATTAAGGTAACCAGGTATACTTCTTCACTTTGTTCTAGTAGGTTCTCTACTCTCAAGGCTGAAACTAGCGACACTCCAAGACTCGGTACAATGCCATGGTAAGCTAAAGGGGGTTGGGTATCTCTCTCGAATATAATTTTCCCTCTATAACAATCGAGGTGAGCTCGGTAGGTTGACAGCCAATTCATTCCAAGGATTACCTCATACCTCTCTAAAGGGAGTACTAACAAATGCGCTGGAAAAACCATCTCTTGGATTATGATCGAAACTTCTAAGATGCATCCTTCAGTTTCACGGACTTGATCTCCAGGAGTTAGAACGGAAATGGTTAAATTCACTTTAGCGAATTCTCCTTCAAATCTAGACGCTACTTCAGGAGCTACAAAACTATGTGTTGCTCCAAAATCGAACAAGATATGGGCGGATATTCCACCCACAAGCAAAGTCCCTGACCAAAATTGACTTCACCGTCAATTTATTTATCAAACCATTTTTAACACTTTTATATTACTAATACACCAATCATTTATTTGTATTCGTATTAATTTATGCAACACTCAATGAGATAAGAAAACAAACCTGAAATCGGACCCTTTGGTGGTTCCGATGGTCCTGGTAGTTGTAAAGCGTAAGCCCTTCCAGATGTGGCTTGACGCTTAGGAGGGGGTAAGGGTAAAGGTGGGTTGACATGCACAACTGGTGGAACCCCCGGAACAACAGGCTGAACCGGATGAGTGCGTGGACAGGATGTCGCATAATGTCCTCGCTCTCCACAGGTGTAACAAGTGATGAGAGATGGTACCGATGGTCTGAACTGTTCCAACAGTAGGACAATCTCGCCTAACATGGCCCAGCTGGCCACAACTGAAACAAGTCGGGGTTCTAGGTCTCGGTCCCCCCGAACGACTTCCCCGAAAGACTCTACCTCCACGTCCCCTCTGCATAACCGAAGATGGCTGACGCTGGAATGGAATAGATGGACGTCTCGGTGGTGCGGAATGGCTAACAGAAGCTCTCTCAACAGCAATGGCTTCCTCAACATTCACCGCACGCTCCACAAGATCAGCAAATCTATGAAACTCTACTGCCTCGAGTCTGCTCCTGATATCCGGACTAATTCCCCTAAGAAACTTCCGGATAATCATCAGCTCATCTTCCTGGCCAAAGCGTACATACTGCCTGAGACGTGTGAACTCGGCCTCATACCTCCGAACAGATAAGCCTCCCTGAACTAACTCCATAAACTTAATCTCCAATCTGTCTCTTGCCTCCGGTGGAAAATACTTTCGAATAAACGTAGTACGGAAGTCATCCCAAGTCAGCTGGAAATCACCAAAAACTCCTCTCTACACATAACCACCAATGGATGGCATCCTTCTCCAGATAGTAAACAGCCACGTCCTTCTTGAATTCTACCGGACAACGGGTTGCAGCGAAATTCTGTTCGAGAGTGCGCAGCCATGCATCAGCTTCAAAGGGATCAGTCCCTCCCTGGTAGTGCTTCGTCCCCAAGTTCTTCATGATCATAACAATCTTGAGGAAGTCCGGATGAGAAGTGGTAGGTATTGGAGCTGGCTGAGAACGTTGTGCATTCAGTGCCTGTTCCTGTAAACGGATCTTCTCGGCCATCAACTCGAGAATAGCTACCAACACCGGATCTGTTGGAACTGGTGCAGGTTCTGCTGCAGGTGTTGCTTCAGCATGGACGTGTGGAATATCATCAGCGGCAACAGCAGGTGCGTCAGGATGATCAGCAACATGAGCGGGATGATCAGCATCATGAGCAGCATAATCATGTACAACATCTACCTCGATGTCTGTATAGTACGGATCAGGTGTCATAGGCATCGGCATCTGAATTTGAGGGCTATCATATGATCCCTCAGACGGATCAGACTCAATGCTGGTACCAGAAGGTGTAGCCTCAAAGCTAGGAGTATAAAGTGGTGCCGGTGTAGATGGCGGTGAAGAGTCTGGAGATGATGAAATAAGTATCGGTAGATAAGCTCCACCACGTCGTGCCCGTCTTGGTGGCATCTGCAGCGAAAGTTCATGGTAAGTTTCTACCCAGTTCTATCAATTTCTAAAAGAAGGAACAAACCAGCATATCCTAGTTATCCTTGCGACAAATTTTTGACTCGAAAAATATTTGAAACAAGTCCCATTCTAGCATCGTAGAACAATGCTCTGATACCACCTTTGTGACACCCCCGATTGTAGATGACCGGAAATGACACGGTCGACGTCCCCCGATGGTCGACCCGAGGTTCTCGGAATATATCCGATTACCTTAGACCAACAATCAAAGAACACCGACGCACCTATCGTATACCACTCTAGGCTTTTCAACCAGACAAGCAATACACGATAGTTAGTTCGTCCCGGACAAGGACTAATATCATTTGAGAACTCGTGATTTATAAACATTCTTTATACAGTATTTATTTACTTCAAACATCTTACAAAGCGTTATAGTTTTATCCTATAGCATAACGCACAACAACGTTTTAAGTAAATATACATCAAAAAGTACGTTGCAAGGACAACAAAATACTACCACTGGTTTGCCGTTCCTTCCGTCCAAAAGTAAAGGTCTCCCACCTAACGTTTACCTGCACACAACAAGGAGTCATGAGTAACTAGTTTACCCAGTGAATCTAGATCCAACTACACAATCAATAATAACCAAACAATTATCAAATGCATATACATGATCATACAAGTACTAGTACTATACTTAGCATATCATTTATCATGGTGAATTCTTATTTTAAACTTCACTTTCACATTACCCGCCAATCGCCTTTCATATAATCACAATATATAGACTAGACTCGGTAAACCACAAAGGCTAACCGAGCTTAGTGAGTTAGTATTACTTTCACCCTCGAACGTCCTTATGAACATTCGAGACTGCATCGTCATGCAGTACACGGCCTCCAGGGTGCTACCCCATCATCGTGTCTTCATGACCTTGTTCCATTCGCAGGACCAAGTCACGGTAAAGCGGGGAGTTTAGGGATAGTGAATAATAATAAGAGTTCACATGATTTTACTTCCACAATTATTTAAATTTTAATCCCCAATTAATCCTTAATTAATCCATGATTAACCCTTAATTAATCCATGATTATTTCTTAATTAATCCAAGATTAATACATAATTAATCCAAGATTAGTCCATAATTAATCCAAGATTAGTTCATAATTAATCCAAGATTAGTCCATGATTATTTCTTAATTAATTCACAATTATTCCTTAATTAATCAAAGATTAGTCCATAATTAATCCAATATTAGTTCATAATTAATCTAAGATTAGTCCATGATTATTTCTTAATTAATTCACAATTATTCCTTAATTAATCCAAAATTAGTCCATAATTAATCCAAGATTAGTTCATAATTAATCTAAGATTAGTCCATGATTATTTCTTAATTAGGTTTAGTACTTGAGATCAAGTACTAATATGAGGATTAACCTCACTTTAACATTCTTGATTAATTCTTTAAGTGTAAGTGTTTACACTATGTAAACACCCATGGTTCTTTAAGGTTCAGGGGCTTAACACTTATTCAAGCATTCATTTCCAACTCATTCATACACTCACATGATCTAACTTAACATTCATCTAGACTCACCTAGAGATTAGTCTTGAAAGTGGCTGGAACAAGACTTGTCTTTAACTTAAACAAGGCTGAAAGGTTCAAGAGAGAATGGCTCCAAGGATGGACTGGATTGTACTAGCAACCACCACTCCTTAGCTGAACAAAACAGAGCAAGCCACTTAAGTTCAGACTGCTGGTTCAGCACATAAACAATCGGACAGTTTGAGACAAGCTAAACAACTTAGGTCGGTTCATACATGCTGAGTTAAGGTCGGCTCTAATCAGTTCCTAAAAGTTCAGCTCGGTTCTAGATAGGTTTGCTTCAGGACAAGATCATTTCAGTTTGGCTTAAGTTCAATCAGTACACACCAGTTTAGCTAATGGTTCAAGGAGATTGATTCAAACTGAACTAAACAAAACTGAACCGTAACAGCAACTTATACAAGTGATCCGACCATGACCTGACCTAAACATGAACTGGTTCTGATCAATACTGGTCTGAGGCAAGGAGATGAAGCTTACCACAAAAACACACGGCCAAAAGAACTCAAATGATTCTCCTCTCCAAGGTAAGCTTGTGGCTGGACTGTTTTGAAAGAAAACAGAAATCAACATCTCTTCATCACAAAAACAGAACAAGGCCTAGGGTTTTACTCTAGGTTCTCACCTTCTGAGCTTATATAAAGCAAGGATCTGAGCTAGAGGATGAAAGGAAATCGTCCAAAGTTCCCCCAAATTTTTCTCTTGATTTTCTCTTCTTCTTTCTCTTTGTTTTTCTCTGTTTTTCTCACTGGTTTTTGTACTCTGTTTTTCTTGCTTTCTAAAGAACGTGGGAGAAGCTGGAGGAGAGTGATAAATAGCTGAGGACCTTGATTCAAAAGTGGGTTTAACTAAAGACAAGGTTTAGCTAGGTGACAGGCTGAGGAACCAAAGCAATGGGCAGTGGAGACAGCTAGCAAGTTGGATCAGCATATGCACATGCTGTCCTTTCCTTCCAATGAAGCAACTCCAGCCAAATAAAAAAAATTCAGGAGAAGGGAAACAAGCATACAAGAAGCTTGTGACTTTC
The DNA here is from genome assembly GCA_905132885.1 of Moricandia moricandioides. Taxonomy (NCBI): domain Eukaryota; kingdom Viridiplantae; phylum Streptophyta; class Magnoliopsida; order Brassicales; family Brassicaceae; genus Moricandia; species Moricandia moricandioides. The sequence continues at coordinate 127,275 of CAJHQQ010000583.1, forward strand.
ATGTGCCATTTACTACTGAAGCAAGCAAGCTGGAAGGTGCATGGCATGTGACTTAAATTTCTGAAAACAAGCAGGCAGCTTAGTATGTGAAAGACATGAGTGATCAAAATTTATTTAAGAAGCTGGTCCATGGTTCCAAATAAATTTCGACCAACAATTCTTTGTCCTTGGCCCTCGGCATGCTCTTGGAAAATCTTGTCCCGCTTAAATAAAAATGAACCATATTAATTAACACTCGACCAAAACTATCAAGAGAAGGTTTTTCGACCACAAGACAGTCCCATCGAGACATTAATTCACCGGGTCAATTTTTATTTTTTAATTCTGGTCGGACCAACCCAAACTGGTCTTGAGAGGTTTTACTCGACCAAAATACATCCGCTCGTGAGGGTCATTACATTGACACTGCTCTGTAACTTGGATGATCAAGTAGGGACAATTGACATGATGGGAGATAAAAGGTGTAACTTTTGAAGAGATTATGTTTTTCTAGAGAGTATGCACTGGGAGTGACTAGGTTTTAAGTGAAGGGAAATATATAGGAGATAAAGAACTTTGAAACGTCAAGAGATAAACTTGAGTATGTGGCCGGTCAAAATATTCCCACCCAAAATACGAAACATCGCGATGTAAGTTACACTTTGCGGCTGAGTTATATTCACTTTGTGATATAAATTACACTTGAAGGCTGAGTTATATACACTTGACGGCTAAGTTATATGAATTAAAATTCACGGCTGATTTATAAGATTCAGAGTTCATGGTTTATGGTTTAAGGTTTAGTCCATGTTTATCCCGATTCTCTTAAGGTGAGGTTCTTAACTTATAATTTGACCTTTTTCACACTTTTTGGCTAAGAGACGTCTCTTGCGTCTCTTATTTAAGAGACGATTCTTAAGTTTTCTTAGTTAAAAGTTAAGAAACGTCTCTTAGAAAAGTTAAGAACCCCATGCTAAGAGACCTGCAATAAACATGCCCTGAGGGATTTAGTTATAGCATTTAGGGTTTCTATATGGATTATATTATAAGAAAGTATACACATACAATTGAAAGTAAAATTTATTTGGATTATTTGTATATGTAAGGTTTTACGTAATTGTAAGACAATATATATCTCCAGATCAAGTTATAGTCTCAAATTGTTAATTTAAGAAAGTACACACATTCATTTGATTTATCTTCACTTAATATTGATAAGAGGATCTTCATTATAATATTTTGATGTACTTCAATTACAACTTCCAGTTTAGGCTATGTTTGAGGTATGATGAGTTACAAAATTATGATACGGATATGTTATCTAAATGTTACGGCTGGGTTATATGAAAATTTTTGATTTAGGGTATGTTTGAGGTATGACTGAGTGAAAAAGTTACGACATGGCTGAGATTTATAAATGATAAGGCTGAGTTGTATACACATAACATAAGTGAAAGTAAAATACAAAATAAATGAGCACAAGTTAAGTCAAATACGAAATAAAAGGTTCATAACTTACTCAAACTGTGTTATCACACCATTTCCTCCTTCATTAAGGACCTCTGCTGCCATCATCATCTGTATACCTTGAATATTTGCATCGTTTATCCCATCAAAGGCTACACCAAGCGCTATAGATTCAGAAAAATTCAATGAACACACCCACAATCGCCAACTTGAATGTTTTGTGGAACGTATTTGCCTTTTCTCCTTTGGAACGCAAAATGCTAGTAGCTAAGTTTTCGAAAATTGGAAGGAATAACATCATTCAACATCGCAAGGATCTTTCGAGTCAGCGCCCTAAATGCATATAGCATTTTATTCTCACTTTTGGGTGTTACCTATCCAATAATTAGATTGTAGCAATCGATTTTCTGCTTCAGCAGATCCACGTGAAACGTCACCCAATGATCGCCTCCAACTTTGTTGAACCTGAAATCGGTGCTGTACTGGAAGTCGACACTATTTCGATGGTGGGTTTTGAAGAAGTCTTCGTATTGAGCTCGAACTGGGCGGATGAACATAAAGGGGGTTTTATAAATTATAGCTGGACCCTGTGAAGGGCTGCCTACGTACCCTGTGAAGGGCTGCCTACGTTGCTAGCGATTTCTCGTTGATGATACGTTGGTTGTCGGTCGGCGGAGAATGTGCCTAGCAATCACTCGTTAAAGAAGTTTTTTTCTCTCTGTGGCGAAGAGATTACGCCTAGTGACAGTGCCTAGCGATCGCTCGTTGATGATGAGTTTAGCTGTCAGTCGGCAAAGAGATTATGTCTAGAGATAGTGCGTAGAGATCGCTCGTTGATGATGTGTTTGGCTATCGGTCAGCGAAGAGATTATGCCTAGCGACAACGCTTAGTGATCGCTCGTTGATGATTTGTTTGGCAGTCATTCGACAAAGAGATTGTGCCTAGCGAAAGCTCATAGCAATCACGCGTTAATGAGGAAGTCGCTCACCTAAGACTCTTCTCTTTAAAGTATATTCCCTCTCTAGAAATATAGTGGATCTAGAAATTTTTCCATCATTTTCCCTCTCCTGGAATCTTCCAAGAAGGTCCAAAAGAAGTCCCCTTTAAGGAAGGTGTGCCTCCTTATTTATACAAGGATAAAGTCTAGGGTTTTCCAGTGACCTCCTTTTAAATGGGTTGAGTTCATTGTTTAATAGGACATGTTGGGAGGCAAAGCTCATCTCCAACAGTAAGTCCCCCTAGTTCGTTGAGAGAGATGAAATTGATCTCTGCAAATTTAAGAAAAGGGTTTATGAGACGATGAATTTAGCACTCTCATACCTATGACGATCTAGGCGAGAGTTTCAGTAAGCTCATGCGTAGTGAAAGATGGGTTTTTCTCTTTCTGGGCAAGTTAACTATGAAGTCATGCCTATGAGAAATTGGTCGGCCAATAACTCATGCTTAGAGAAAGGTGAGTTGACTGTGAACTCATGCCTAGCGAACCATTGGTCTGCCATAAACTCATGCTTTGTAAAAGGTGAGTTGTACTTTCGTTTGGCGAGTTGACTGTGAACTCCTACCTAGCGAACAGTTGGTAAGCCAATAACTCATGCCTAGTGAAAGGTGAGTTTTAATTTCGCTAGGCAAGTTGATTATGAACTCGTGCCTAGCGAACTTTTGGTCAGCCAATAACTCGTGCCAAGTAAAAGGCGATTTTTACTTTCTCTAGGCAAGTTGACTGTGAACTCGTGCCTAGCAAACCGGTGGTCGGCTAACAACTCATACCTTGTTAAAGACGATTTTTGATAGGCGAGTTGACAGTGAACTCTTGCCTAGGAGCCATTGCTGGGCCAGCAACTCATGCCTTGTAAAAGTCGAGTTTTACTTTTGCTAGGCGAGTTGACTGTGAACTCGTGCCTAAGAGGACCCGTCGCTCGGCCAGTAACTTATACCTTGTTAAAGGTGAATTTTGCTATGCTAGTTGACAGTGAACTCGTGCCTAGGATCCATTGGTCAGCCAATAACTCATGCCTAGTGAAGTTCGAGTTTTACTTTCGCTAGGCAAGTTGACTCTGAACTCATGCCTAGTGATATAGCATATTTATTACCAGTTTTAGACCATGTTATAGACTCTATTTAGGGTCTTTTATGTGTGTCTATGCTATGTTTTGAGGTCTTTACAGGTCCAGGTAAGTTATGGCGATATATGGAGATACTTGGACCTTTTGGAGCATTTGGAGAGGAATAATCCGTAGCTGATCATTGGAGTGAATCGAAGTACGAGATTACCATCGATCAACGATACAATGTAGGCGTCGACTGATGTTACATGACCAAGATCGATCGATGTTGCATATCTGCCATCGATTGATGTTGCACATCTGCCATCGATCGATGTCCAGTTCGCAGACAGCCGACTTTCAAGCCCAAGTTAGAGAAATGACACAAGATTACGAGATTACCCAAGGAAGAGTTTTGACCCTAGACTTTAAGGTTTTATATTTATACTTTATGTATTCCACCAGAAAAAGTGTGCTTGTGGAGAAAGTGAAAGATCTTGTGTGTGTGTGTGTGTGGGGGGGGGGGGGGGTGTGTATGTGTGTGTGTGTGTTGTGTGTGTGTGTGTGTGTGTGTGTGTGTGTGTGCGTGTGTGTGTGTGTGTGTGTGTGTGCGTGTGTGCGTGTGTGCGTGTGTGTAAGTGTGTGTGCGCGTGCGTGCGCGTGCGTGCGTGCGCGCGCGCGTGCGTGCGTGTGTGCGTGCGTGTGTGTGTGCGTGCGTGTGCGTGCGTGCGCGTGTGCGTGCGTGCGCGTGTGCGTGCGTGCACGTGTGCGTGCGTGCACGTGTGCGTGTGCGTGTGCGTGTGGGTGTGCGTCTGCGTGTGGGTGTGTGTGTGTTAGGGTGCTAAGTGTTCTAAGTGTGCTTTGAAATCTGAGTAGTTATCAACTAGGTTTAGGGTTTATCAATGGTACTGATGGATTAGCCAAACAATAGAACTGTTAAGGTCATTATTAGATCTATTAATAGAATTGTGTTTATTGCTTGTGTTCTAGAGTAGCTAACTAGAACCCTAATAATAGAATAGTTAGGTGCAAGCGAGAGCATGCTCTACTACCGGAATCTATTATGTTGAGCTAGGTTGCTAGAAACAAACGAGAGTTGATTTAGTCAATCTAGTGAACTTATAGAATTAGGTCATAACGATTGACTCAAGAAACCATCGATCGACGCAGGATCATTGCCATTGATCGGCGGTCATTCCGTGTCAAAAAGAGAGAGCTGGGACTTTTGACTTAGTCAATAGATTAGGCGCGCATGCGAGAGCTGATGTCTTTTACATTAGATTTCGAGTTTCATGATTAAATACCTTTAACTTCTATCAACTATAATCCACTTGCATGAAACCATATATCTATCATATTTCCATATTTACATTACTATCATATTTCCATATTCACATTACTAGCATATTTCCATATTTACATTACTACCATATTTCCATATTTACATTACTACCATATTTCCATATTGCATCTATACCTTCTAATAAGGAATATTTCCTTGACCTGGTTACTTTCTACCAATATATATAGTTACCTAGCTTAGCCTTTAGAAATAAGAAATCTATTGTGTGCTATTGTTCTCTGTGGATTCGATCCCTAAGTATTATACTTGATCTCTCTTGACAAGAGTATTATTGTTTTGTGTGTTAAGATTAAGGGTTAATTTGACAGTTGTTTGTTTTGGATATTATTACCCTCTTAAAACATAAAAACACACCCACATCACCTAGCGAACCATTGGTTGACCAGTAACTCATGCCATGTAAAAGGCAAGTTTTATTTTCGCTTGGCAAATTTAGTGTGAACTTGTTCCTAGTGAACCGTTGGTCTCCAATAACTCAGGCCTAGTAAAAGGCGATTTTTATTTTCGCTAGGCAAGTTAATTGTGAACTTGTGCCTATAGAACCATTTGTCGTCCAACAACTCATCCTTGGTAAAAGCGAATTTTTCTAGCCGAGTTGACAGTGAACTTTTACCTAAGAAACGTTGCAGGGCCAGTAACTCATGCCTTGTAAAAGGCGAGTTTTACTTTCGCTAAGCGAGTTGACTGTGAACTCGTGCCTAAGAGGAGCCGTCGCTCGGCCAGTAAATCATGCCTTGTTAAAGGTGAATTTTTCTAGGCAAGTTGACAGTGAACTCGTGCCTAGGAGCCGTTGGTCGGCCAATAACTCATGCCTAGTGAAAGGTGAGTTTCACTTTAGCTAGGCAAGTTGACTATAAAATCGTGTCTAGTGAACCGTTGGTCAGCCAATAACTCATGTCAAGTAAAAGGTGAATTTTATTTTCGCTAGGAAAGTTGGCTGTGAAATCGTGCCTCGCAAACCGTTGGTATCCAATAACTCATGCCAAGTAAAAGGTGAGTTTTACTTTCACTAGGAAATTTGACTATGAACTTGTGCCTAGCAAACCGTTTGTCGGCCTACAACTCATGCCTTGTTAAAGGTGAATCTTGCTAACAATTTAACAGTGGTCTCTTTCCTAGGAGTTGTTGGTTGACCAGCAACTCATGCGTTGCTAAAGGTGAAATTTTCTAGGCAATCATGACTAGAAATTACGTCGGTTAATGACGAGCGAGTTGTTGAGATATTTTAGGAGGCCTCGAGCAACTTGTTGACGAGGTAAAACAGGAGACGCTGAGGGCCGATAGAAAGTGATGAAGAGAAATCGTGGCCGGGCAAAATAATATGCAGAGGAGGTTGTTGATGAGCTCATTTCTGACAAGCTCGAGATTTGTGCGACGAGACAATAGAAAGATAATGATCACCGAGGCGAAACAATATGATGAGATCACGCCTAAGAGCTTAGAAGTGACTTGGATATTGTTGTGACCGAAAAGTTCCATGGACACCAGGGCAATAAGGACTTATGACGGTTGAGGCATAATGCCAAATAAAATATGATGGACTTTATCTTCTCTTTTTGTGTTGAAAAATAGATGGTGTACCGAGGCGTCTCAGTCGACAAGTCGGCGGAGAGAAACTTGATGGCGAGCAATTTGATGAGGCGTTGAGAATCTTGATGACGAGCCGAGGAGTCCTGTAACGGTTGTCGATCATTATACATAATCGATTAACAAATGAACCCAATGCCTTAACATTTTTGGTGTTATTAGCTTGAGAATGGTCGGCCGCCATGCCTTTGTTCTGCCGTCGGTGCTTCGGAGTGGCGGAAGCGCCGCGTGATCGGCATACTGGCTTTAAGCGGAAGTGACATGTTCTCAACCGCTTGGGTTGAACGAAAGTGATGTGTTATCATCTGTTTGGCATTTGGCGAAAGTGATCTATGATTGTTCGCTCGGCGTGTACTACTTCGAAGGCACAAGTGACGCGTGGTTAGTTTTTTTATTGTTCCGGCTGGACCTGGAGAGAGGTTGCTTACGTACCTCTCTATGAGGTGTGGATCAAGCCTGGTCCGAGTGAATTATAATCATTTAGTCGTTAAATAGAAGTGATGTATATTCGTTCACTAGGCATTGAGAAAAAGTGATATCTATTCAACCACTATGGTCCAAACGAGAGCGATGTAATTTCGTTTGTTTGGTTGTTGAGTGAAAGTGAGGCGTTGTCATTCGCTCGATTCTTGTTTTTTGGACGAGTGAAAGTGAATAGCAATGTGTGCAATGGTCAATCACTCGACACATATTTTTTTACGTGTGAAAGAGACAAGTAGTGGATACAACTTTCATTCAAGCGACATGTTTTTAGGAGATTAGGGTTCCTCAGCGCAGAGTTCGATCTTCTTTGAAGATAATTTTCCAAGACCCACGGTGGGCTCCAACTTTTGAATCTGAAATCGGTGTTGTACTAGAAGTCGACACAATTTTGATGGTGGGTTTCGAAGAAGTTTTCGTACTGAACTCTAACTGGGCGGATGAGCACAAAGGGGCTTTATAAATTATAGCAAGACCCAGTGAAGGGCTGCCTATGTACCCTTTAAATAGGGATCAAGCAAATTGTAATTCAAAAAAAAGGAACACAAGTTCCTAGATGAAGGCATATGCTTGAGTGGAAGGTGTTGTTGCCTAGAAATAGCTCGGCAATGAGGCGCTTCGGCATCGGTCAGCGAAGAGACTGTGACTGGTGACCGATTGCTGATGATGTTTTTGACTGTCAGTCGGCTAAGAGATTGTTCCTAGCGAGAGCGCCTAGAAATCGCTCGTTGATGATGTGTTTGGCTGTCTATCGGCGAAGAGACTGTGCCTAGCGACAACGCCTAGCGATCACTTGTTGATGAAGTGTTCGGTTTTCGATCGCTGATGAGACTGTGTCTGGCGACATCGCCTAGCGATCGCTCATTGATGATACATTTGGTTGTCTGTTAGTGTAGAATGTACCTAGCGATCGCTCGTTACTGATCTGTTTTGCTGTCGGTGGTGAAGAGATTGCGCCTAGCGATCGCTCGTTGATGATGAATTTAGTTGTCGGTCGGCAAAGAGATTATGCCTAGCAACAGCACCTAGCGATCGTTTGTTGATGATGAGTTTGGCTGTCGTTCGGCGAAGAGATATGCCTAGCGACAGTCAGAAAATAGTCCGGCCAACGGCCCTCAGAAAATCAGTCACTGATCATTCTTGATCAGTCAGTACAACACTCAGTCCATAATACAATCGGCTCTACAGCCATAATCATGTCAATCCTCTCACCAGAACTGCATCAGGTTACACTCGGTTCATCCATGTCTTAGACAGGACTGTCTCTGTTGTAAATCACTGCCTTGAGTCCTCCAATCTCAGTTCATAAGCGGTTAGTCTTGAAGACTCATATTCAGGCCCTATTGGCATTATCTGCCAGCAGTAACACGGTCCACTACACCACACGCTAAGTTCCAGACCACCGTCTCGCTCTCTATCCTGACTCGCGGACGTTCTCCCTTATACGGCTGTACCGCCAGTTAATCCCTTCCATCGTTATTCTTCCTTCTCATCAGTACACGGCTTTAAAATGCACAGACTAATCTGATAATCACTTCCCATGGTTTGTGCTCGGTCGGACTCAGCCATGACTGTAGAGGATTCTATTATTCCTTGTGATCCATCACTTCACTCATATCTCATCCGGAACCAGTCCCCCTTAGACCCGCAATCTGTTAGACTGGGTAATTCATGCATTAGAGTCTTCGGCATGAACCATAACCACCATATCCAACAGAAACTTGCATTAGATCCCATCCTCCCCGGTTCTTCACACGATCGGCTACAGATCAGGCCGATGCATGACCCTTGACCCAGTATCCAGACTTCTCAGATCATCAGTCATAATACGATCAGTATATCAATCAGGGACACTCGCTGCCAGAAGGACCCGCAACCATACACAGAAACTCCAATCAGCCCTCAGGCCATGTCTCTCTCAATTCCGATCAGTCTGTCTCTCTCTCGGTTGTTTATGTGCTTTCTCTCTATTTTTTCTGTCCAGAATCGAGTATGGAAAAACTGTCCTTTCTTTCTCACGAAATCCCCCTTAAAAAGGAGTTTGGGCGGTTACTCCTTGGCCTTAACCGCCCATAACTGTTTTTCCATAACTTCTCTGTTACCCAGAAATTTAAAATATCTGCCCACAACAGTTTCTTCCTCTCGGCCAAACTGCCAAGTGACAGTTTATTAACTGTTCAGAACTAATCCAGAACAATCCTCCTTAACTGCTCATAACCGTCCAGTAGCAGTTACTTTCCAGAACTATAGCTTGACTGTTCATCCCTATGATAATTGTTTATGGTCGGGTAAGAAGTTTATTAACTGCTCAATAACTGATCCAGTAACTGTCACGGTCGGTTAAACATTCCAGCAACCACCTGGAACTGCCTAATAACCGCTCCGAATAACTGTTCCGTAACTGCTCCTGGGCGGTTATTTTTACTTAACTCCCGGAAGTTCCATAACTGCCTTGGCAGTTCCAGGACCCAGTAACCGTCCTTGTCAGTTAACAAGTCGAGTAACTACTCTAGAACTGCCCTGGTAACCACCCAGTAACCGCCAGACAATTGTTCCTGCCATTTTCCTTGGCTTATCAGGATACGTTTGGCTCAGTAATTGTTCCCACCAAACGTATAGAAATCATTCCATGCATTGACTAACTGATCTTGGATGATAAGTCCAACTGCCTTATCTGGATCCGACCAGCTTTTTCCGACAAGCTCAACTGCTCTGTCTGGACTGGACAATATTGTCTTAATCCCACCATTGCTTCCAGACGACAAGTCCAACACTGTCTAGCTAAACCTGTCCTTGGACTGTTCCAGCTCCGACTGCAGAACGCGGGCGTTACACCAAGCCCATCTCTGACAAACCAGAAGCACTCCGTACAAGTGATCCACATCTTAAAACCACTTCTGGTTTGTCGAAATGTCGACGGAGTCCTACCATTTGATAAATCGTCATATACAATGTCGTTAAATTTGAACAGCTTCGTTTGCATCTTGAACTGCTTGTAATGATGAGTTCATAGTAAGAGGAACCAAGTGTCAATTAGCTTGGAACAAAATGGGCTGGGATCTCACAAGGACCTTCCAATGAGGACTCTAAGATACGCAGCAACGTTCTGTACGAAGAAGATTAAGTCAATCTAAAAGAATACTTAACTCAGCCATCAAATAATATTTAACTCAGCCATAAAGTATTGCAAGTCAGAATATATAACTCAGCCGTAAATGGTTTATATAACCCAGCCGTAAACTACTTAACTCAGCCGTAAAGTAGACTTACATTATCAAACATAATACTTTACTCAGCAATCAAATAATATTTAACTCAGCCGTAGAGTATTGCAAGTAAGAATATATAACTCAGTCGTAAGTGGATTATATAACCCACCCATATACTACTTACCTCAGTCGTAAGTGGATTATATAACCCACCCGTATACTACTTAACTCAGCTGTACAGTAGACTTACATTATCAAACAACCATCCATATTAACTTTCTGGCCAATGTGGTCTTTCAATGATGAGCATTCTGTAGAACTCACCCTCATCGTCAACTGTTCTTTTAAGTGGAATTCTGCTAAAAATTAAACACAAGTTAGTTTAGGCAAAAATAGATACTAGATGTATCAGCAAATGGTGTAAAGGTCCATACTCCAATGAATTAAGGTGTTGCATAAGTTTATTCACTTTAGCTGTGTCAAAAGGTGCTGGAGGATCATATATTTCTGGTGTGTTCTTCCTCTTGCACGTAGTACTATTGTCTCCAATGTAAGGAAAAACTCATGCTGAAGGAGCATATGTTGGCATCACTGACCACCCAGTTTGAGATAATTGAACACCTCTCTCCCGATAAACCTTAATTCTTGCATACCTGATGCTTTCCCCTTCGTCATCACCAGACTCCGGAAACAGTTTGTTTTGTGTCGTGCTAAATTCTTCGGTCACATCCTCAACCTCACTGTCAATAGGCGTCTTGTTCGTGATAGGTATTCTTATTACACCTGCAAGATCCCTCGTATTCCTTTTTGAATTATAGGCCTCCTTCTTTGACTCAACCTCCATTAGCTTCTTTAGCTTAGACTCCTTCTTTATTAAATCATCCTGATTCTTCAATAACTCAGCCGCCTCCTTTTTTTAACTCAATTGCCTCCTTTTTCTTAGCAGCGGCCTTCGTCTTTTGTAAATCAGTGTCTTCCTATTTCATCTCAACTTGTTTCTGTTTTGTCTTACCCCTTCAGCCACGTCCATATGATGGGTCCTTAGTAGGAGAAATAGTAACGAAATCAGGATGATTAATAGCCTTAGCAACTGTTGCATCAGCATTACCAAACTCCAAGGCCAAATTCATTTTCACCTCAGTTGCCTTCTCAGCAACTTCATCTTCCAAATTCAGTTTAGACCCCAAACTTTTGGCATTGGCCTTAGCAAGATCGTCAACCAAAGTCTGTTTCACCCCCAAACCTTCATCAAGGGTCTTAGCTGCCGTTGGACTATTGACGGACTTTTGAAGTAAATTGTGTGGTGAGCCCATCAGTAAAGATGGTTCAGGGACTTCTGAGAGGAATTCAAAGTTTTGGCACTTTCCCCCACCCCCATAACTTTCAGACACTCATCCACTGCAGCTTGGACTATATGACCAATGTTCATGTGCATATTTAAAATGTTTCGGGCTACCTCTCCAAAGTTGAAATCGTATGTACTTAACCGTGACTCAAACATCTCAAATCTATCTACCATCATGGTTGTCAACTTTTCTCATAATATTTTCTGGAGTAGTCATTCTGCTTTGTATAGCCGCATTGTTCCCCATATCTTCCCTACCTTCCTCCTCGGTAACACCCTTTCCCTATGTATTCTTCTTCTTCTTCTCTACATCAACAATTTTCTTGTGTTTCTTATCTTCTTCTGCTTCTTTTTGGGTTGCTCAGCCTCTGAAAAAACTCCAGCTTTCATTTTTTTCTTGTTCTCATTCCTCTGCACATCCCAAAAACCTTAAACAAACCTACCAGCATGTATGTCTGTTATCAAGTTAACAAGTTGTGGGTCATTTGCTTCACCCGACCACTGAGGAAACAATTCTTGTATAGACTCCTTCATGACCATAATCCTCACACACACCTACAAAAGTAACTCATAACTCATCCATCAAATAAATAATAAATCAATCATCCATAACTCATAACTCAGTCATCTAATAAATAATAACTCATTCATCAAAAACTCATAACACATTCGTCAAGTAAAACATAACTCAACCATCACTAACTCATAACTCAATCGTCAAATAAAAATAACTCATCCATCAATAACTCATAACTCAGCCATCAAATAAAAAATACTAAACATTGCGAATTCATAACAGATCCATCAAAAACTCATAACTCAGCCACCAAATAAATAAAAAATTAGTCTGAAACTTTACCTCGCCATGAACTCAGATCTCATCTGAGATGAAAATATTAAAACTTTCGCTTGTACGCTTTCCACCCCATCAAAAAGCGGAATATCGTCGTCACTTATCACTCTCCCAATACGCTCTCTAAAGCAAGTGACAGATTCACACGCCCAAACCAATAACATGTTCTTCAGGTCGCTAATGGTGTATGACCGTCCTTGTGGATTCAACATTTTAATAGAATAAACAAGAACTTCAAATGCAGACTCACCCCATGGATTAGTCATCATAGTTTCATCGTCGAAAACTATTTTTGCACTTTCAAAGGGTATCCTAGAATTATGATGAAAATCATAAAGACCCATGGCTTGAAGAAGTAACAGCCCGAAAAATTTGCGTTTTTGATAACTCCATGGCCAACAGACCTCTAATGTGGACCTCATTTCATATAACTTGGGTCCCATCCCATGTGGCACATTCAGCTCCTCCCAGAAAGCTTTGTATTGGTAAAGTTCAAAATTTTCCTTTGGCAGTGGGTCTATGTTTAACCAAATAATCTCACCAAATTCGTTGAAGAAAAACATGATAGGTTGATCAACAACGAGACTCCAAATCTCCTTCTTTTGTACACGCAGCTGTCTACATAGTAGATAATGTACGGTCCTACTAGACCACAAGCTTTAGCTATCAGCTAGCTTAGCAATGATTCCAATAGGAAACGGCTTCATGTCTTCCTAGACATCACGTCTTATTGATTCTCTGACGTTAGGGAAGTTTCCCATATGGAAATTGTGATTAGTATCTTTGTTTTCAAGATTAGAATCCCCTTCAGCTTAAAGTGTTGGAGGGTAATCATATGCTTGATCTTCAGAAACATCCATATGATCATAAAAAGACAAATATAAATCAGCGGCAATATAAAACTAACTAAGCCACAATAGAAAACTAACTCAACCATAATATAATATAAAAATCAGTCGCAATGGACAACTAACTCAGCTGCAACATACTATATAATTCAGCCGCTACATAGATCAAACTCAGCCGCAATATAAATCAAACTCATCCACAACATAAATTAAACTCATCCACAACATAAATCAAACTCAAATACAACAGAAATCAAACTCAGTCACAACATAAATCAAACTCAGCCACAACATACCGGAGAATACGATTTCGGGGGCTTTCGGATAAGACAATTTCAGAGAATACAATTTTGACGAAGACGATATCAGATAAGACAGGTTCGAGCATACGATATCGAACAAAGAACGATAAACAACAATGTCATTAGGGTTTAAACTACGATGGAAGAAGGTTGCGATTTTTTTAACACCGGTGTTTTAAATTAAGACGTCGCTTGACTGTCATTCCCTCTCTTTTGATCAAAGTTATTAGTGATGTGTATTACAGTTATTAGTTATGTGAATTTGTTAATTAAAAATAATCTCAATTAAAAAAAACTAAGAAATGTTATTTATTGTAATTACTAGGGATTTAAAAAAAATGAGTAATTTCCAAAAAAAATGTATGTTAATGTAGTCATATAACAACTTTTCTATGCTATTCTAGTAATTATTTTTTATTTAATTTTATTGAATAATTCAGTCTAGTATATTTTATACATGGGAAATTCGTCTGTATAGCGCAAAATAAAATTATAATTCACCATCTGACTAATTAATCTAACTGTCACCGATATAGCTTATATTATATGTAATAATGCGATTATTTCTCTTCATGCAACCGGTTCTACCTACAAAAACAATAAATATAAATTAATAGTTAGTTACTTTGTAAAGTAAAACATGGTCATTCTTTTATCACAAACCACTCATACTTGTTAGTACGTAAAAATTAGAAAGGTCAATATTTTTTTATCCACTATGAGCAATTGCAAAGGCAGTGACTTCATTTGCAACCAATGTCAGTGAAGAGAGTGGATTACTTCCCTAATTCATAAATAAAAAGTCGCGACGATGACGTAGCAGCAAGGTGGAATAACTCTTCCCAGTTTTGAAGGCTTTATCGTTGACACAAGGAGGAAGATTCTTGGATATTGAAAGTGATAGTCGCGAGGATCCCGAAAAAAAGATATCTCCAAATCTAAGTAATTCTCTGTTGCATGTGGAAATCGGCATGTCTGAAAAAAAGGACGAGGTGAAGAAGATGTAGTCACCATCTATACTATTTATTTTATTATATTCTATTTAGTGAATGTAAAATAGAACTGTGATTTTATATTAAACAAATATGTGTTATGTTTAGTTGTTATATCATTATTATTAATCAATTGATCTATACTTATTCATCAAAGCTAAGAATTTCGCAAATGACAACATATTAGTGCTATGTTATGGGAGTGTTGAATACAAGTAGAAACCATACTATTTAGTATTTATAGATGTTTTATCAGAGAAAATGACCAAATTTTATTTTATTATATTATAGACATATAAAATATACATAATGACATATATTATGTTTGTTGTTACTCCACATGTAACATCGGTACTCCCACCAGTTGTTTCATCGCTAAAATTGTCCTCTCCTCCTCCACTTCGCCACCTATTTTCTTCTCACCTCCTCTAACTGATGCAATGTATTATTTATTTTGTTCTATTTTATTTGACGACCATACACTACAAGAAAATAATTTATTAACTACGAAATTTAACGAGGAAAAAGGGACCTCGTAAGTTTACGTGCCATTTACGAGGAAATTATGAGGAAAGTCCAAAACCTCGTAGAATCCTCGTGAATAAACGAGAAACAGGTTTCCTCGTAAAATCGACGTTATGTAGCGAGTATATTGCGTGGCATAGTGAGTTTCCTCATAAAAGTCTCGTAAGTCTTACGTGGAATTTACGAGGAAACAATATACCGAGGAAACAACCAGGCCTACTTCTTTTTAGTTGTAAACGTGTTTGTTTTGGGTGTATGCCTACCAACTTTCCTCGTAAATTCGAGGTAAAATGTCATCTACCAATTCCAAAATTTTCCTCTAAATATGGTGTTTGAGTTTAAAATGAAAGATACCCCAAAAAATTGAAAACGTAAAAGAGAGAAACAATTGAAAGCGTGAAAGGAAAAAAATGTCCGGAGATGGAAATATTTTCGAGTTGTGGAGGTGGATGTATACACACAGAGATGGTAACGGGAGAGTGACGAAATAATATCTCGAAGGGCTGGAGACATTTATACATCAAGCAGATTCTACTCCGCTCACGCAAGAAAGCGGTAAGATGTTCTGTCCTTGTCGGAAATGCAACAATTCAAAATTAAGCACTCGAGAAAATGTTTGGAAGCATTTAGTAAATAGAGGTTTCATGCCACATTAATATATTTGGTTTCAACATGGAGAAGGTTATAGTAATTGTGGGAATGAAGCTAGCAGTAGTAATAGCAATTTTTAGGTTGAACCCGCGGTTGATCATTTGCATAATGAAAATAGTTACCATCACGAGGAACAGATGGTAGATTATGATAGAGTTCATGATATGGTAGGTGATGCATTTGTACCTCATGATGAAACTCATGAAGAACCTAACATAGATGCAAAAAAGTTTTATGAAATGTTAGATGTTGCGAATCAACCAATTTACAGTGGTTGTAGAGAAGGTCTCTCTAAATTGTCGTTGGCTGCTAGAATGATGAAAATTAAAACCGATCACAATCTACCTGAAAATTGCATGGATGCTTGGGCATACTTGTTTAAAGAGTATTTGCGAGAAGACAATGTGACTGATGATTCTTATTGTGAGATTCAGAAATTGGTTTATAGTCTTGGGTTGCCTTCGGAGATGATAGACGTTTGCATCGAAAATTGCATGATTTACTGGGGAGATGATGAGAAGTTAGAAGAATGTCGATTCTGCAAGAAGCCACGATTCAAACCACAAGGACGAGGGCCTAATAGGGTACCTTACCAAAGGATGTGGTACCTACCACTTACAGACAGATTGAAAAGATTGTACCAAGCTGAGGAGACTGCTGAAAGGATGAGATGGCATGCCGAGCATACTCAGACGGAGGGTGATATGAATCATCCATCAGATGCAAGAGCTTGGAAACATTTTAACAATGTACATCCAGATTTCGCTAGCAATAGTCGGAATGTGTATCTTGGATTATGGACAGATGGATTTAGTCCATTTGGAATGTCAGGCAGACAATATTCATTGTGGCCAGTCTTTCTTACGCCATACAACCTGCCACCAGAGATGTGCATGCGACGAGAGTTTCTATTCATGACCATATTAATACCTGGTCCGAAGCATCCAAGAAGATCTCTAGATGTTTTTCTACAACCACTGATAAAAGAATTGAAAGATTTGTGGTCAACAGGGGTGAGGACGTATGATTGTTCAACGAAAACTAATTTTACGATGCGGGCGATGCTTTTGTGGACGATAAGTGACTTTTCTACATATGGGATGTTGTCTGGATGGACTACACATAGGAGATTATCTTGTCCATATTGTAATGGAATGACAGATGCGTTTCAGTTAAAGAATGGAAGGAAGACAAGTTGGTTTGATTGTCACTGTCGATTTCTTCCCATTCACCATCCGTATAGAAGAAACAAGACATTGTTCAGGCACAAAAATATTGTGAGAGACACTCCTCCTCCATATTTAACTGGAGAACAAATCGAAGCGCAAATCGATTACTACGGTGCTCTAGAAACCGTTCCTCGTGGTGGTAATTGGCATGTTCCCAGTAATATGCCTGATTATTACGGAGTTCAGCACAATTGGCACAAAAAGAGTATATTTTGGGAATTGCCATATTGGAAGGATCTTCTTTTACGTCACAATCTCGATGTGATGCATATAGAGAAGAAATTTTTTGAGAACATCCTAAACACAGTATTGAATGTCCCTGGAAAGACGAAAGACAACATCAAATCAAGGTTGGACTTACCTGATATTTTCTCAAGAAGTGAGTTACATATAAAAAGCAATGGACAAGTTCCAGTTCCGATATTCAGATTGTCATCAGAAACAAAGTCGGTGTTGTTCAACTTGGTTGCATCCGAAGTGAAGTTCCCTGATGGGTATGTTTCAAATCTTTCGAGATGTGTTGAAAAAGGTCAAAAGTTCTCAGGGATGAAGAGTCATGATTGTCATGTCTTTATGCAACGACTACTTCCCTTTGCATTTGCGGAGCTACTGTCAACAAATGTACATGAAGCATTTGCAGGTAATATATATATATATATATATATATATATATATATATATATATATATATATATATATATATAAACATATCTTTAGTTATTTTACTTTTATAATATGACTAATGTGTTTTAAATTTTGAAATATGCAAGGAATTGGAACATTTTTCAGGGATCTGAGCACCCGTACTCTTAAAGAGGATGTCGTTGAACAACTTCATGAGAACATTCTCATCTTACTGTGCAACTTGGAGAAAATATTTTCACCAGCATTTTTTGACGTCATGGAGCATCTAGTCGTCCACCTCCCGTATGAGGCATTGCTTCGAGGACCTGTACATTACGGATGGATGTATCAGTATGAGTGGGCCATGAAATATTTGAAAGGAAAAGCTAAAAACCTCGCAAGAGTTGAAGGTTCGATAGTTGCCGGAAGTTTGACGGAAGAAACATCACACTTCACATCATACTACTTTGCACCGAAAGTACGTACGCGGAAACGAGCTCCAAGAAGATATGATGATGGTGGTGTTGTGCCGACATATTTGGAAAAAGATGTTCAATATATCTTTTGCCAAATTGGGAGATTTGGTGGGAAATTGAAAGAGGTTTGGTGGTCGAGTGATGAAGACCTCCATAGTGCCCACATTTATATTCTTCTCAACTGCGAGCATGCATTGATTCGCTATTTTGAAAGGTAGTTACACATTTATAAGTAAACTTATAATTACAGACACATGTTTTGTTTGGAATTGATTAATTAACAAAAAAAATGTACAGCCAATTTGTTACTCAAGTCGAAGAAGCAATTTTAAATATATCCACAAGTGAGTTAAACAGAAGGAAAGATTAACACTTTATTAAGTGCTTAAGGAAACATGTATGATAACGTTCTCTTTATTTTTCAATGTTCGCTGTTACTATGATTAATTTCAAAGTTCTTTTTATTTTTGCAGGTTGATTATGACGATCCATATTACCCCGCATGGTTTCACGAATTAGTTCAAGGTCCAGTTGCAAAGGTCACCACATCACCGATGTATTTCACACGAGCCTATACTTTTCATACATATGAGTATGGTAGACAACGTGCGACAAGTAACTATGGAATATGTGTGAAAGGCGAAACATATTTCTATGAGATATTGCAGGAGATTATTGAAGTTGAATTTCCAGGGTTATTGAAGCTGAAATGCGTCCTCTTCAAATGTGACTGATTCTACCCCGTCGTCAATAGAGGTGTTCGGGTTAACAAATTTGGTGTAGTTGATGTCAACGGTGGACGAAGATACAAAAAAATTGAGCCTTACATATTAGCTTCCCAAGCAGACCAAGTTTGCTATGTTCCATATCCTCGGATGACAACCTCGGGGATAAATTGGTTATCTGTTATCAAAGTTACGCCACGTGGACGCATAATCGCTGGAGAAGAGACACCTTTACAAGAAGAACGCACCAATGGATTCGAGGAACCTGATCAACAAGTTGATGTCATCCTTCTCATCAATCCGCATATTCGTGAATACGAAGATTTTCCAGTTAACACAGACAAAGCTGTTGAAGACGAGTTTAATGAAGATGATGATGTTTCTAGTGATGACGAAAATGATAATAATGTATCTGAATGGTGTTTACTTTGTTTGATTATGAAAATGATGTTGCGGTTTGGGGTTTTGGTTTGAGGTTTAGGAAGTAGAGGTTGATGTTATAAGTTATAGAAGTTGGGGTTTGGAGTTTGGGGTTTCAGATTTTAGGGATTAAGGAACATTTCTTCGTAACTTCCTAGTAAAAAGAAAACATGAACCTGGTTATTTCCTAGTAAGAATGTTTCCTCGTCAACTCCACGTAAAACAAAAACGCGGGCCTGGTTATTTCCTCGTAAGATTTCCTCGTAAAATCCTCGTGGATTGGGCCTGGTTATTTCCTCGTAAAACAAAACACGGGCCTGGTTATTTCCTCGGTAATTTTACGTGGACTTTACGAGGAAAAAAACACGGGCCTGGTTATTTTCTCGTAAATTTAAGTGGCCTTTACGAGGAAATAAACACGGGCCTGGTTATTTCCTCGTAAAGTTACTTGGTAGTTACGAGGAAATATAATTTCCTATATAAACTCAAGCCACCAGATTTCTCTCATTCGTAACAACTTCCTCTCTGTCTCCTCTTAAGATATTCTTCTCTACTTCCTCTCTAGATAGTTTAGGTAATTAGTTTAGGATTAGTTTAGGTGGTTAGTTTAGAGAATTTAGTTTATTAGGTGGTTAGTAATATATTTATGTTTTTAGGTGGTTAGTAATATATATATTTATGTTTTTTTATTAATATGTTGAATTGATTTTTTTTTGTAGATGGTTAGAGCTAATAAGGTTAAGAAAACGACGACTCATTAGAGAGACATGTTTACTGGGCATAGTACTCATATAGGCGCATCATCTTCATCTCCCAGTTCGGTTCCGGATACTGTTCCCGAGACTCAGTCTTTTCAGAGAGTCTCGCAGTCGCCTCCTCCTCCTCCTCCTCCTCCTCCTGATGCGGCCGAAGTTCATCCCGACTTGCTCGTGCCGCCGACGGCTCCTTATGCTACGTACACCGTCGAGGACCTTCTTGCTCAGCCAGGCAGGGAAGGTTTACCAGTCCTAGACCCCGACCGAAAGGAAGGCATTTACTCATGTTTAAATATATTTTTTATTTATAACAACATTCAAATATTTAATAATGTTAATTTTTTTTTGTTTTATTCAGGTTTGGGGCCGATAGTCGTGTCACTCGGACCGTAACCGAGGTGATCAAAGTTTATTTTCCCGCCGCACATCTGAACTGGAAAACGACGCCGAACCACGTCCGAAAGACGTGGTTCAAAATGTTCGCGGTAAATGACTATTAATTTTATTTTGTAATTATTATGATTTTTTAAATATTTTTAAACTAATGTTAATATTTTTTTAATTTGGTTTACAGCAAAAATGGCGTTTGTCCATAGGAGGGAACGAGGATGTGAAGGAAGCTTTTATCAAAAAGGCAAAAGAGCGATTGTTGGACACGGTGTCTAACTGGAAGGACGATTATTTGGTCGATGGTTATGAGCACGGGAAGCCCGCTGAGCTCACAACGAAGGTGTGGGATGGCCTCATACGTTATTGGAACTTGCCATCCTCGATCAGAGTCTCCAACAGCTGCTCCTCTTACCGTCTGACGAGAGACGAGCATGGCAACTTGCCCATGCTTCACTCTTCAGGTCAAACACCACACACCGGTGTCTGTCTACATATGGTAAATATTTAAATTTATTATATTATCTATTATATCTATTTTAATTGATTAATTTTTTTTAATTTTTTTAGGCTAAAGACACGGGAGTTCTACCCTCTCTTAAGGAACTTTACGAGAGGACCCACAAGAACAAGGTTGGGAAATTTGTAGATCCTAGATCCGAGCAAATCTACAACGACGTTGTTGCTCGGGTTGAAGAGCGCCAAACCTAGCTGACCCAGCAGTCCGCCGATGGGACACCCGTTATATTATCCACAGCTCAAGTGGATGAGATTTACAAGGAGGTAAAATTGTTTTATTATTATTCATTTAATATATTTTTATTATTATTGGCTAACATTAATTTTCATTTTTTAAAAGGTCGTCCCTAAGAAAAAGGGACGTAGATTGGGGATTGGTTCCGTTAATGATGTCCCAAGAGTGACATCGTCTTATGCTCAGCGACGGGAAGATGAGACTGCTCAGCTGCGTGCGGAGTTACACGCGACGCAAGCTCAAATGGGTTCACTCAAGAGTTTCTTGGACGTTCTAGCGGCTGGAAATCCGTAATTGGAGCTAATGTTAGCAGTGAGATGGAGACAATTGGGCATTCCAGACCCAGACCTCTAGAACGAGATGGAGAGAAGGAACGACGACTCCCAGAACCCATAGCTCTTGTTTCCTTTTATTGTAATATAAATTGTATAAAACTTAAATATTTATAAAATATTTTAGTTTTATTTTATTAATTTAATTTTATTTCAATAAAATATTTTATTATATTTAATAAAATTATCAATAGAGGGAAAAATAAGTTTAGAAGTTAATTACTCGTTAATTCTACGAGGAATTAACTACGGAATGTACCGTTAGATTTACGTGGAAAGTTTTACGTGGCTATTACGACGAAATCTAACGAGAGACTTACGAGGAGTATGTTACGTGGATTTAACGAGGAAAGGTTAGCCAGTATTTTACGAGGAAACATTTACGTGTAATTAGCAAGACATAGTTAGCGTGTATTGTGCGTGGAAATGTTGCGTGGCTTTTACGAGGAAATTTAGGCCCGACTTTACGAGGAAAGGTTTCCTCGTAAACTTTACGTGGATTTAGCGAGGAAACTGTCTTTACGACGAACGTGGCACAAGGTTTACCGTTTCGTGGTTATTTCCTCGTAAACTCTCTTTTACGAGGAAATAGCCACGAAATCAGCCCTCGCTAAGTAATTGTTTTCTTGTAGTGATAGAATAGAAATGGGATTTTACAATAAACAAACATGTGTTATGTTTTGTTGTTTTTTCATTGATATAAATCTAGGTTTATGTGTATTAATCAAAACTAAATATTTATAAACTTGATTTTATCATTTCGTTAATTACACCCACACAATTCTATTCCTAACTCTTTGTTAGAAATTTGGTTGTTTGACAAATTTAATTTTTAATTATCAAATCTATTCTACTTTCTATTTTCAAATAATATAGTTTTATATTACCAAATATTATATACTCATATTAGATTTTAATTTTATTTAAAATACTATAAATATAAATTATAGTTTATATTTGGGTTTCAGTTCAATGATTAAGATTTATGATTTAGTATTTAGGGGTCGATGTTGGGGTAAGGTTTAATATTTAAGGGTTGTGGGTGGAGTTAGATTTCTATAATACTTTGATGATATGGAATAAAATACTTGGTGCATATATATTTAGTCAATAAACGTGTGATGTGGGTGGCTCTTTCTTTTATTTGAATAGAGTTGATAAATACACATTCCATTCCTCTCCTCCTCCACCTTACCACCATAGTCTCCCACCTTTTTAAATGTCTCAATGTAATATTGTTTTCTTCTATTCTATTTGACGAATATGGAATAGAATTTGATTTTACAGTGAAAAACATATATTATATTTAAATTACTATAAATATATATTATACTTTATATTTGGGTTTGGGTTTAGTGTTTGGGGTTTAGGATTTAGTATTTAATGGATGGGTTGGGGCAATGTTTAATATTTAAGGGTTGTGAGCGGGGTTATAATGATATACTACTTTGGTGATATGAAATCAAACATTTGATGCATATTTATGTGGTCAACTGACAGGTGATGTGGATATCTTTTACTTCTTTCATGTGAAATATATAGTATAGTTTATAGTTGCATTTGGGTTTAATGATTAGTATTTAGGATTTAGTATTTAGGGTTTAGTATATAGGGATTGGGGTATGTTTAGTATTTAAGGGTTGTAGTTGGGGTTATAATCTTATACTACATCAACAATATGGAATATAACACTCGGTTAATATGCATGTGATTTCAGTTGGGGTTATAATCTTATACTAAATCAGCAATATGGAATATGTGATTTCAGTTGGGGTTATAATCTTATACTAAATCAGCAATATGGAATAGAACACTTGGTGCATATGTATGTGATAATAAATGTATATGTGAATTTCAACTCTTTCTTTCATTTGGAATAATTTTAGGTACTCTTGATAGTTTTTGATTAAATGTTAAATTTATTGATCATCAAGAGAAAGAATGTTTATGCACAAGCAGTAGCTAAAGAGTCAAAAGTAAAAATAGTGCTAATTTGCCTTATATGGGCACCAAACCAAGATTGCATTAATGTCCGGAGCTTCGGTTTCTCATAATATCATCATGAATATCCATCCTAATAAACTTTTGCGTCACTGGTCTGAGCTGAAGAAGTTTTTTCCAGACCCAAGAACCTGCAGAACTTTCTTTAACCTCCCAAAAAGAAACTCCCGCAACAAAGTTTGCTTCACCCACTTACCCCATAAGGATACTGAATCTGTGAAAAGACGCCATATTAATTTTAGAGCGACGACCGTTGAAACCTCTCTGATTTTGTGAACTCCTAGACCTCCTTCGTTCTTAAGACTACAAACATTTTCCCACGCAACCTTTGCTCTTGTAGTGATATTTGGGAAGCCACTCCAAAAAAAAGCTGAACACATGCTCTCAATCTCATCAACACAGCCTTGAGGCAAACAAAATGCTGAGCACCAGAAGTTGGTAATGCTGGCAATAACAGATTTAATCAACTGAAGGACAGAGCTTTACTTGTCCAACTGATAAATCGATTCCGAATCTTCACCAGTAAGGGCTCATTGTGATGGCGTATCATTGTCTCTGTTGTAAGAGGAAGACCAAGATACTTTATTGGAAGAGCTGTCTCCCCTCCGCAAAGACAATTGATTTAGCCACGTTGATTCGCAGCCCAGACATGTGTGCAAATGCATGAAAAACAGCCAGAGTACCATTGAGAGAAGCAGGAGACCCATCGGTGAATACAACAATATCATCAGCGAAGCTTAAGTGCTTGAGGTTTTCTGCACAACACATGGGGTGATAACCAGTACTTCTATTCACCACAGCTCTATTAAGGAGCTTAGAGAGAACATTGCTTTCAATTATGTACAGATAAGGTGAAAGAGAGCAGCCTTGCCTTATGCCCCTTGAGCTCGGAAAGAACTCCTCAAGCTCGCCATTGATAGAGACTGAGAAAGTAGCAGTATCCATACACCGCATGATCCAAGTGATAAAAAAATCAGGGATGTGCACTGCCCGAAGAGGAGTTTCAACAAATGACCACTTCAACGTATCAAAAGCTTTGGAAATGTCAAGCTTGACTGCTGATCTTGAAGAAACTGCAGGTTTATGGTAATCACTCATCTTCTCAGTGCAAGTGGTTTTGGGAACAGAGATAGAAGTGTTACATTAATACTCCGAGGAAGCAATCCAAACAGGAAGAAGGATTTCACGGCAGTAATCAGATCCTTAACTACTACCGTCCAAGCTGATTTGTAAAACTCCATCGGAAATCCGTCCGGTCCTGGGGCCTTGTTTGCTGGCATAGAGAAAGGGCTGCTCTGACTTCTTCACCTTGCACCGGCGCTACCAGCGCAGCAGCATCATTCCCAGAACAAAGATAATCCAATAGTTCCTCGAATTCTGCCTGCAACACCTCCTCCTCATCTGCATCATGTCCTTAGAGGAAATTTTCATAATAGGACACTGCTTCTCCCTTTATGTCTTCCAAATCTGTGAGAACTCTACCATCAGAAGTAATAAGCCTCCTTATGGTGTTCCTGGAGTTCCTTCCTTGACACGTATTGTGATAAAAATGTGTATTCCGGTCCCTAAGATCCAGCCATTGAACCCTAGATTTATGATAGAAAAACTGTTCTTCGATTCCTGAGATGTGATGCAAGTGTTCCCAAGCATCTAAAGCTTCCTCAAACATCTCAGAGTTAGGGCTTTGCAACGCTTTGTTCTGTTTAGTACAGAGATCATCATAGGCCGTCTTCACTCTGGTTGGAAGATTCACAAAGGCTTCCTTATTTAGTTTCCTCAAATCATGCTTCAACAACTTTAGCTTGTCATGAAACCTCTTCAAAGCAGAGCGCGAGTAATGAAGAGGGGCCGTTGTGTTCCAGACTTGTTGTACTATATCCAAGAATTGCAGGTGGCTGGTCACAACGGTCTAGGCCTTCCACGACCTGTAGAACGCATCTTAGTTACCATTCTCACATGGTCTGAAACTCCACCTGCTTCAAACACGACATGGGGTTGATGAAAGGTGGAGACCCAGCAGCTATTTCCCATAACTCTATCTATTTTCTTGCTTATAGGGTTGCCGTCCTGACTGTTTGTCCAGGTAAACTGCGGCCCTGAGTATGCAAGATCGACTAAATCACAATCAGCTATAATGTTCTGGAACTCTCTAATTGCTGCTGACTCCCCCACCATGTCGGAGAACCTCGAGTGTTCCATAACTGAAAGTGTAAAACATTAAAATATCCTTGTATTATCCATGGATTGATACCGCTTACCACCAACCTCAAAATTGTTTCCATCTCCCTCCACAATTCTCTTCTTTCCACCATACATTTTGATGCATAGACAAAAGAACTCAGAAAGATATCCAATGACCCTTTGCACCGCATCCAACAAGTGATCATTTGCGCACTAATCAAAGCTGGAACCACTTCAACCTCATCAGACCAGCAAACCCAAATACGTCCAAGTCTGTGGTGACTGTAATAAAGCAGACACTGCCAACCTGGGAACGTAGTTGTAAAGATACCTTGAAAATTTTCCTCCTGTACTCTTGTTTCAACCAAACACCCCATAGACAACTTTGCTTTTCGAATCCAGTCTCTTATTGGCTTTTGTTTGTGTGGATTATTGAATACACACATATTCCAAGGAAAGATTGATGTCATCTATTCCTCCGGGACGAAGGTTTCTTGGTTTGGGCCGTCAATGCAGCTTGCACTAACCCTTTAGAATTTGCAAAAAAAAAAAACAGGACGGTTCTTCCCCTTTCCTTACTATCCAGACGCGGTGCCTAACCTCTTGTACCCTTATTTCTCTTCAGGTCCTTTAAAAGTTGCTTGTGATTTAGCCAAAATTCCTGAGCTCTCTGCTTTCTTTTCCGTCTCCACTACCTCTCCTTCCTCAGGGATATCTTACAAAATCTTAAAACTGTTTGGAGAAATAATTGTCTTAAATATGGCCAGTTGTTTAGTTTGAGAGGATCAATGTGTGCTCTATGGGCTCTATCCTTCTCTCGTTGTCCAGTATTCAGTCTCTTTGCCCAAACTCGAGTTATTTAGAAACACCCTCACATCTGTCTCCGGCTCCGCTTCATTCCCACTATTAGAGACAGGAGCAACAGGGACCAGTGATAACTCATCAATCAAATCGGAGACAATTTCTTTACCAGACCGCTGCCTTACTTCATTGCTTGGCGGAGATTCATTCTGAAGTTGTCTCTATTCATCTGAGCGCTTCAGTATCACCACAGACCTTTCCCCCTGGCAATCCTTTACAGAATGCCCCCATTTGGAACATAAACTACGGCAGGGAGGGAGCCAATGATAGTGGACGGGCACAGTGATCTCCTGCCCATCTCTACCCTTACATATTTTTGCGGCAATGGTTTCCCAATATCAATTCCACAAGAACTCTCGCCACATCCAACCTGATACACCGCTCGGTATTCGGGTGAAGCTTAACAAATTTAGCTGCTGTCCTGGCCAAAAAACTGAGTCCTTTATTGGAATATAGGTAACCTGGAACATTCTCAAGATCCACCCATAGAGGCATAGCTGTGAGGTCAAGAGGAGCTTTTGCTGTTTCGGGATTCAACTCATTTAACACCAGAGGAACATCAAACATATGCCAGATTTCCTCCTTACAATCCCGTTATGGACCTGCACATCCTCAATACAGAACAACACTTTCTTATTCCCTATAAATGCACATCAATCTTAGACACCTTCCCCTGCGAAGACCAGATAAAATTCACCGTTGAGTGAATGGTACCAATGTGTGGCGCATCATTCATGAAGTAACCCACCACAAAACACTTCCACAATGGTTCTACATCCTCCAGTAACTCTTCTGGAATTGATACATCGACCACTATTTTTTACCAAAAAATATGGTTGGTAGCGATCTGTTTCTGGTAAGCCTTCGCTCACAGCCTTTAAAAACGCAAATTTCCCCATTGGAGCCTCAACCCTCATAGTATCCTCCTTTACCCCCACATCCACAGACTCACTCTCTGAGAGAGCAGCGTCTACAACCTTCGCTATCCTCCCCTCCCTGAATTACCGAATGAATTTTCGATCTCGATCCCTGCAATAGTTCCTTCTTCGTACTCGATTCACCCTTCTTACCGTCACTTATCACTTCTCACACACCATCTTCGTCTTCGTCGGCCTGAGGTTGCGGCGGATCCATTGATCCAGATCTAGAGTCTGTAAGTTTGGTCAAAGTCGCCGTCGCTAGGTTTTGTCGCAATCTTGATTTTATATTGAATTCGCTACGGTATTCCCTCCCACACATTTTCCTGATACCTGTAAAGAAAAAAAATGATAAAACTGAATACTTTATGGCATAAATATTAAAAATTACACTATGTTAAAATTAAGGGCAAATTCTCAGATAACACTTTTTGAAGTTTTTATCATAAAAATAGATTTTGAGAGAAAAAATGATCAAAATAGACTTTTTTATTTTAAAAATTTTAATATTTTTTAATTTTTTTAATTTTTAAACTTCAACTCCAAAACTTCCATCCCATAACTCTAAACCCTAAGTTTAGATTAGTTAACCCAAATGTATAAATATATATTTACATCGTTTAATAAAGTTTATTTTGATCATTTTTCTCTTTGAGTGTTATTTTGGAACAAAACCTTTTTAAGGTCTATTTTGATCTTTATCTCTAAAAAAAATTAATGACATTACCTAATTTAGGAAAATAAGCTTTCTATACATAAATATACCACTTTACAATCTTATATAATAAATGAGACTTTTCTTCCCTTTTAAGCTGTCCACATCAGCTTTTAGAATGGGGCAAATTTCGCCACGTCATCAACTTTTCCTAAAAAATTCGGTCTCAGTTATCTTTTTTTAAAACAAAACGCATAACTTCGTTATCTTTATAAATCACACTATGGGCTATTGGGTTTAGCTATTATTTTCAAAAAGCCCATATAACTTTTCAGACCTTCTTCCTCAGCCTTTGATTACTTATCGTGAGAAGTAACGATTGAAGATTCCCTTCTTCAGCTTCCGACGGTGATTAACGCTTTCTTTAGCATTCAAATCTGTCTCTGATGATCGCAATTACCACCATTAATCCACTCTCTTTACTCATGGGCATTGATTTCATGATACAGCCTTCCATGGTAACGTATTAAGCCTAAGGTTTTAAATACCTATAGATGCTGCACGTCCATGTGTTCTTGATTTTTTCTTTCAGTTCTCAATGATCCATATACATGTTTGATTTCATATATTTGTTTTTTGATGCCTCTGTTCTTAATGTCCCCTTTCAGATTCCTACTGGATAGTTCATGAAGATATACTTTTCTGATTTCATGTATTTGTTCATTGGACTGGTAACAGTTGGATTCCTCTAATTACTGTGAAAACCTAATGTTGAACATGAAAGTTCAATTTTTAGTTGCATTATATTAGCTTTTTGACTCTCTTCTTTCTAGATACAATAATTTTGTTCTTTCAGTGTGGAGAAGCATATACTGTTATCGCTCAAATCTACCAAAGGTTTTCCTAACGTTATGTAAATATTATTTCATCTCATAGTCTCCTAACAAATTGTTTTTCTTCTTAAACAAGATTACCTTTGTTGACCACAACCAATCGGGCCTCTAATGTTTCTTACAAAATTTTCTTAAAATCAAAGGATGCACCAAGAAAAGTACAATGAATATAAAATCTTTATTTTTATTATTTTTATATTTATCTTGAGTAGGATTCTAGATAGATTGGCTTGGCCCTTCGAAAAAGAAAATGGCTGGATATATGCAAAGTAATAGTGTAAATTAATCTTACATCATAGTTAAAAGGAATAACTAAACTATTCGTCTAGTACACTTTCAAACACACATCATTTATTATTGAAAATTTTCAATATAAAAAATTATAACATTCTATACGATATAAATATAATAAAATTATATTTAAAAACCAAAAGCAGTCCAAAACAAACAATGATAATAATACAACTCTATGCGTAGATGATTCAACTCAGTCTAACAAGCTTTGAAATATCAAAGAAATAAAAAAAATCCATACAATAAAATAGAAGTTTCTCTTTTAGTGCATGTATATGTATATAAGATTGAATTAAGAGTCTTTGTGAAAACTATATGTTCCGCCAAACGGTAAATGAAAAGTACATTTCATATTTTTACACATTAGATCACTTATGCATGTTTTATGGAAACTATGTTTTGTCAATTAGAATAAGAAAATATGTTTCATATTTTGAAATTAGTTCTAAGGCATTTCTCTTGCTGATACTAAAGTATATTATCCCACATATGCATGTGACGTTTTTTGTTAATAATATTCGATTGGTTTCCTATCCATGTTTCAATTCCATAAGAGATATTTAGTTTCAAAACAAGTCCACTTTTCAACTTTGGAATGATAATCATTAGTTAAATGAGATATAATCATCGAGTGTTCATAAGTATCTCTTTTCAAAATATAAGTAAATAATAAGGCAAATTTCTCATTAGATTTTTTTTTGAAATTCTGTCACAAAATAGACATTAAAGAAAAAATAACAAATTTATAATTTTTCTTAGGAAATTTTTTTTTTTTAAAAAAAAATTTAAACCTAATCTCCAAAACTCCACCCATAGCTCTAAACCAATGTGTATAAATCTATATTTACACCCATTAATAAAGTCTATTTTAATTATTTTTTTCTTAAATACTATTTTAATGACAATTTTTTTTACATCTATCCTAGGTTATTCCTCTAAACAATATCTTATTACTACAAAATCTTTAATAAAAATAACATATACACAAAGGGTTAAAAAAACACTCTTCTATTAATGGTTAATAAATTGTCAACCTGCGTACGTATATAAATATTATAGAGGGAATATAATCAAATTAAATATCTTCAATAAATATTTTATACTAAAATACCATGATTTTTTTTTTAATTTAAGAAAGCACATGAAATATACATTAACAACCAAACTATATATTAAAATAGTTTTAAAAACCGGCGCGTAGCTTCGGCAAAACCCTAGTATTAAATAAATTTAAATCATCAAATTGCCTCTCTCTCTCTCTCTCTCTCTCTCTCTCTCTCTCTCTCTCTCTCTCTCTCTCTCTCTCTCTCTCTTTTCTCTCTCTAGATATTTGAGGGAGAGATGGCGATTTCGTTCTTCTTTTTTATTTTTTATAAGTTTCAATTTATTTTGGTTAAGCTGAATTTTGATTATGTAGCATATGCTTTCTTCAGACTTTCTTAATAGTTTAAAGAGATAATGACAAAAATAGAATTTAAAAATTTTTATCCCCAAAATAGCCTTTAAAAAGAAAAATGACCAAAATAGATTTTATTAAAGAATATAAATATACATTTATATCTCTTCGGTTAATTAATATAAACTTAGGGTTTAGAGTTATGGGGTGGGGTTTTGGAGGTGAAATTTAAAATAAAAAAAAATTTTAAAAAAGTTAACAATTTTAAAATAAAAAATCTATTTTGGTTTTTTTTTTAAGTTCTATTTTTGTGACAAAAACTTCAAAATGATATATTTGAGAGATTTGTCCTAGTTTAAAGGAACAATGGCTTCCATGCCCCTCCATCTCTTGGCCAAATCTCCTATAGGTCTGCATAATCCCCTATGCCCCTCATTTATTAAGAAAACATGAAAAGACAAAAGTACCCTTAAGTCAATTTAAAAAAAAAATCGAGATTTTGATTGTAAACCAGTCGGAATGATATCCGAACTGGTTTGGTTATCAAATGTTTTGAAACCAGTCCGGTATGGTTTTGTAATTTAAAAAATAAATTAATTGGGGGTTTCTTTTTCTTCTTCCTCTGATTCGTTCTTCTCAAAGCTCATGTAACTACACAGCTCAGCTCTGTCTTCCTCATCTACCCCACAGCTCGTGCTTGGTTTCCCAAAGTTTGTGGAGCGCTGCCGTCTGTTGCCATAGACGAGTCATTTCCCGATGTCTAGCCTTCCTTTGAATCTGGTAAGTTGTGGTCTTCGCCCAAACAAATTAACTGAGGGAAAAATTGGTTTCTTCTTCCTCTGATCCATTCTCGAAGCTCCTCCTCCACATCTCAGCTCCGTCTTCCTCATCTATCCCACAGCTCGTGCTTGTTTTCCCAAAGTTTGTGGAGTGTCGGTGTTTGTTGCCATAGATGAGTCCTTTCCCGACATCTAGCCATCAAAGCCGGTAAGTTGTGGTCTTAGCCTCGTGTTTTCATCGAAATTAAATTTTGATGAGAATTAGGCGTAATGCACAATGGCATTGTTGTGTCTGGGTCAATCAGTATAGTAAATTGGTATAAAATGCATTTGAGTGGTTGAATGGGAGTGTATTGGCAGTAGAATGGGGCCTAGATCGATTCGGACCTGATACCTAATTCAATATGTTCTTGATTAATCAAGTAAAACTGTATAACTAGGAACAACTAATAGAACTGTGGATAAATTAGGAAAACTATGAACAACTGATAACACTGTGTTTAACTTGGAGTAACTCAAAACAACTTGTAGAACTGTAGATAATTGTAGTCAGTATTTTGAGTTTGTTCAAATTTTTTGGCAGGATAGAATGAGAAATAACGTCATCATACATTTTACATTCAAAGACCGGATGTTCAGTATAATTGTGAAGACATCAGTGGAGGAAATTACGTTGTCAATGATAGAAGAGAGGATGTATAAGAAGCTTGGGTTGGATGAAAGTAAGGAAAAACTGGAAATGAGCTATATTCCACTGGTGGTAGGATTTGAGAAACCTTTAAATATTAGTGATGATGAGGATCTTTTTGTTTACCTAACTTCCACGGATAAAGAGAAACGAAGAAGTCTTTTGGTTGTGGAGACTAGTGGAAGATCGGAACCTGTAGATAAACTCTCGATTGTGGGTAAAAGTTCTGTTGGTATGAACTACAAAGAGTTGCAGCCATTGGAGGATGAAATTCGACCTAATGCCATAACTTTGTACGTAAAAGAGAAGCAGAGAAATAACGAGGTGATAGAGCGTGAGAAATATGATGATACAACATAAGATGATTGTATGGAAACCGATACCGGAATGGAGATTGATATCGGAATGGAGACTGATACCAGAACAGAGACTAATACCGGAATAGAGACTGATACCACTGCGGAGACTGGTACCACTGCGGAGACTGGTACCACTGCGGAGACTGATACAGTTATTCCAACTGCCGATAAATATGTTGAACAGCCACCTTCCTTACAATCAACAAAGTATATAAAGGAGTGGTGTGATGGTTTGAGTATGAGTAAGCATGATGAATTTCCAAGTAAGAAGGCAATTCATGAG
This sequence comes from Moricandia moricandioides, assembly GCA_905132885.1. Lineage (NCBI taxonomy): Eukaryota > Viridiplantae > Streptophyta > Magnoliopsida > Brassicales > Brassicaceae > Moricandia > Moricandia moricandioides. The sequence goes on from CAJHQQ010000583.1 coordinate 159,928, forward strand.
ATTCACTATATCACTAGAAACTCTGATCGTAGACTATTGGACTTAAAGTGTTCAAAACCTAATTGTAAGTGGGGATTACGAGCTGCAAGGATTGCTGAGACAGAAATTTTCTCGATTAGAAGCTACACGAAGATGCATACATGCTTACGGAGTGATCAAAGTAACAACGACAAGACAAGAGGGTCAACAGCACTAGTCTCAGCTTTTTTTGACTGAGAAATATCCAGAAGGCATGGAAACTCCAGTTCCGAAAGTGATCCAGGGCCTCGTTAAGTTCCATCTCGGTGTCATGATATCACAACGTTGCATAGAAAGAATCTGGTAGTTTGTGAACGACGTGGTGGTCCGGAAGATAGCTACAAGATGATGAATTGCTATTTGTACATGTTAGAGCAAGTGAATCCGGGAACAAAAACCAATTTGAAACTGGATGAGGCAGGTAAATTCAAGTACCTCTTCATAGCCTTGGGAGCTTGTATTGAAGGGTTCGTAGTAATGAGGAAAGTGATAATCGTTAATGCGACATGGCTGAAGAACGGATATGGGGGTGTTCTTGTTTTTTCAAAAGCTCAAGATCCTAATCGTCACCATTATCCACTTGCGTTTGCAGTACTAGATGGAGAGAATCATGCTAGCTGGAATTGGTTTTTCGAGAAGCTAAATTGTACTATACCAGACTCTTCAGAACTGGTTTTCATGACTGACAGAAATCAAAGCATGATCTTCGTTATAGCAAACATGTATCCACAGGCTCACCATGGTCATTGTTTATGGAATTTGAAGGAAAATGTGAAAGGGCATGCTTATGTCAACAAAGATGTCGTCGGGCATAGATTCATGGAGCTGGGCAGATATTACACGGTGGCTGACTTTAACACTGCTTACGAGTAATTTAAGAGAAGATATCCTTCGGCTTGGCAGTATGTGGAGGAGCACACTGAAAAGGAAAAATGGTCTAGGGTTTTTTTTCCACGTGAAAGGTACAACTTGGACACACGCAACAGTGTGGAATCAATGAACAATATGTTTAAAGAGGCAAGGAAGTGGGCCTTAATACCAATGCTGGATTGTATCATCAGGACATTCTCTGATTGGTTTAATCAATATCTAAAGGATGCTGTGTCTGGATCAGTCTTAACCAAACTGGTACCTCTGGTTGAGAACTACTTGCATGATCTATGGGCTGTTGCACGAACGCTACCTGTGCGGGAGCTTAATAGTTACGAGCTTGAATACGAGATCACCAGCAGTGATGGAAATATGTTTTTGGTGAGCTTGGTTGCGAAATCATGTTCTTCTAAGGTGTGAGACTATGAAAAGTTTCCTTGTATGCACGGACTAGCTGCTTACATATATTAACAAAGGACGTTGATGGCGGCGTTGGCAGGCGCCGTGATATCCATATAGTATATCATGAGCTCTGCTCAAAATACTACTGGACGTAACTGTGGGCATTAGCGTATTCAAGGACGCTTTATGTTGTGTAGGACAAGTCTTCATGGAATGTACCTGATCATATCAAAGAGCTGAAGATCATACCTCCCGATCGAATCACGCGGAAGGGAAGGAAAAGAGTTAAAAGGCATCCATCTTGCGGTGAACGGCATAAAAGCACACAGAACAAAAGGAGGTCAAGGAAAAACTATGGTTTTAGTTGGTTGTTATTTGGAAATGGCAGTGCCACGACAACATAAATTTATCTTGGTACTATGTTTATTTTGTGTTGTATGAATCGGATTATTTTGTTTCTGCGTAATACTGATTAAAAATTTGTTATCTACGTAAAATCTCGTTATCTAACGCAATAATCTTTAGTAATCTATTTTCGCTGATAAAAACAAATTTAAATGCTTTTCTGAATTTTGGATTAATCATTGTGTTGTATGAATCAGATTATTTTGTTTTCTGTGTAATATTGCATAAAACTTTGTTATCTGCTTGGTAAAACTACTTTTTGTTTTGAAGTGACATTAGTGTTATCTATATCAAATTACTCTACCATAGTGTTACAATTTGATTCCTCGACTCTAACTTATAATTCAATCAAATTTTACAAAAAAAAACTAGAAATTTTTGTAAAGCTCGAAACATATCCATTACAAACCTTAAATTTCTATTCACACTTTGTTAACGAAGAACATGTTAGAAAATAATATTTTAAAATTTAATTGTAACCTAAATATTAATACACATTACATGCTTCCTAACATTTAAAAGTACTTAAATATGAAGTAAAACTGGAAAACAAAATCGAAAGGATTAGTAACACTAAATATATTAGAAATCACCAAAAATATAACTATGAATAAAGTTCGTAACACTATTATAATATTTATGACTAAGAAAAAATCTTTTGGAGGGAAATAAATAATTGATTTGGCGTCTAAAATAATTAAAATTTTCAGCCAAATTAATCAAATCATTGAAATCTCTCTCTTCTCATCTCAACCACATATTTATCCATATGCATATCCATCTCTCTCTCTCTCTCTCTCTCTCTCTCTCTCTCTCTCTCTCTCTCTCTCTCTCTCTCTCTCTCTCTCTCTCTCTCTCTCTCTCTCTCTCTCTCTCTCTCTCTCTCTCTCTCTCTCTCTCTCTCTCTCTCTCTCTCTCTCTCTCTCTCTCTCTCTCTCCCCTTCAGTTCTCTCTCAAACATCCCAACTTTCTCTCTTCTTTCATCTCAACCATAACGAACCCACACGAGGAGTCCAAGCACATGAAGTAATTGAAGAAATACAATGACATGCTAGGGTTCATCGCCGATGCTCATTATGGGATCCCGAATTAATGTCCTTGTGGGGGAAGAATCGTTGACGAAGTATATCTGTGAAAGAAGTTTCCCGACGACTTTGATACACTTCCTGGAAGGAAATACTTCACATGTGAAAACTTTGAGGTACTTTTCATATATTAGGGTTTAAATTTGAATCAAGACGATTGTGTTAGGTTTCATTGTATGATTTCGCTTCCCTCTATTTGTAGGATGATGGACTCCACTTTCGTCAACCATGGATCTTCGCGATCCAGGACAAGGTTAAGGGCTTACTGACGCGCGTTGATGAAATGGCTGCAGAGATCAATGAGCTCAAGGATCAGCTCAAGTGTGTTCTAATATTAAAGTAATGTTGTCGTTCGTTTGATTCAGATCCAGTTTGTTGTTGGTTTCATGGTCTTTCATGTTTCCTAGTTGTTTTGTTTCTTCGGCTGATCTTACAAGGGCAAGTCTTTATTTTGTGGTTCCTTGTTTAAAGGAAGACTTGTAAAACTCCTAAGACTTTTGTCCTCATTCTAAACTTAAGCTATCTCGAATGTGGTTGTTTCTTGTTTAAGACTTGTGGTTGTGCTAAATTTTATATTCTCGATGTATATTGTTTTAGACTAGTGGTTGTTCCTACTCTAAAACTGAAATATGAATCATAGGTACATAAAATAAAATTAGATAAGCAACATTAAGATTCCAAATAAAATAAGCAAGCAACAACATTCAGGTTCCTAGAATACAAAAATCCGAAATGAAACAGGTCCTATGAAACATCAACAACAAAGGTAGCTAAAATACATAATCTGACATAAAACACCAACTACTTCACTTCTTATTAGATCCCTTCTTTGATCCTTTTTAAAAGTCTGATCGGATGGTTCATTGTCAATGGTTTCTGTGTCTCCTGACACCGAGATGGTACCCCACTACCGAGATGGTATCCCTACGTTGTGGGGTACGATATCATGACACCGAGATGGAACTTAACGAGGTCCTGGATCACTTTCGGAACTGGAGTTTCCATGTCTCCTGGATATTGCTCAGTCAAAAAAAGCTGAGACTAGTGCTGCTGACCCTCTTCTCTTGTCGTTGCTGTTACTTTGATCACTCCGTAAGCATGTATGCATCTTCGTGTAGCTTTTAATAGAGAAAAAATCTGTCTCAGCAATCCTTGCAGCTTGTAATCCCCACTTACAGTTAGGTTGCGAAGATTTTAAGTCCAATCTTCTACGATCATAATTTCTAGAGATATACTGAAAGCACCAACTACTTCGGATGGGAACACCATTGACAATGAACCACACTTCTCTCATCTTTTGAACATCGTCAGTATGCAGTAACAACATCCACATTCCCTGATCCTTGTGGTTTGAACTCTACTTCTTCTTCCTCTTAAACTCTTCTTGTGCATTTGCATCCAATTTATTGTGGAACAAGTGACATAATTGTGGATGCTCCTCAAACCACCTCCTCTCTGAAACACTTGCCTCCAGGGTCAGTGACAAAAATGTCTCGATAACGTCTGCCATTATACACCTTCTCCCTAGCTTTATATGTTTCTTGTACTCCGTATCATAGAAGAACATCCTACTTGGCTTGATTGCCTCAACCTCAATTTCCTACAAGAAACATATAGTTCTATGTTAGTTATATCAGTTATTCCAAATAGTTTTATCAAGTATTCCTTATATACCTAAGTGTTGCTAGTTTTACAATTTTCACATAATTTCACCTACTTGTTCTAGTATTACGAACAGTTATACCCATAACTCCTAGTTTTCCTTTAACTAAACATCAACATTCAAAAGTACCAACATTAATCCATTCGTAAATTCTTACCTCATCATGCTTTTTCTCTGGATCTTCTTCGACACCTACTGATTCATCCTCGATGTTTTCATCTTTGTTTCCATCTTTGTCTTCTACATCCTCCTCATTGTTTCCATCCTTGTTTCCTTCCTTATCTTCAATATCCTTCTCATTGTTTCCATTAGAGGCATTAGTCTCAACTTCATTCTCCTCATCCGATGCAACAACCTCGCTTTCATGCTCCTCTTCGTCCTCTCCTTCATCAGAGACACCCGCCTCACCATCACTTTCTTCATGATCCTCTTCGTCTTCTCCATCACCAGAGCCACCCACCTCACCATCATTTTCTTCATGCTCATCTTCGTCCGGTACCTCATCAGAGACACCTTCTTTCTCTTCATCGGAGCCCCTTCTTTCTCTTCATCGGAGCCTCCTTCTTCCTCTTCATCAGAGCCCCCTTTGTTCATCATTGGCCGCGTTCTCATTTCTCTGGCCCTCGCTGGCTTCATCCCTATTATCCGCTTCCCTCCTTTCTTGATTGTGGAGTCTCTGATGTCGGAGCACATTTGCTCCCTTCAGACCCAACCACCACGGAAGCTTTCACGAGGTAACTTATTGGAAGGACCTCATCTCTTACGATGCAGACCCAAATTCCTTCGTCGTCTCCTTCGTTTTCACATTTTTTTTCCGCGTTCTTCTCCGCTTCTTTCGTCAGAATCTCCTTGCTCTTACCTCTTCTGGTTTCAACCATCTTCGTTCTGATTCCTCTCGATTTACCCACTAGAGAGCAAGAAGGAAATATGATTTCTATTATCAGATTGATTTGGGTTTCGAACTTTGGGTTTCTAGGGTTTTTGAGGGAAAATATGAGAGAAAAGGAAGGAATTGCGAAAGATTTCGAAATGGAATGGGAGTGGTTAAGGAAATGAATCCGAAATTAGGTTTAATGCATTATTTTTGGGTGGACTCGGTCTGCTTTTTTGGTTTAGTAATGATTTCTGGTGTACGTTAAGTTTGGATGCTGGTTCGATCCAGATAAGATTAGAGTCGGGTAAAACCAGGTAATACTCGTAAATATATTGACTTTCCTATGATTTTGTGATTTTTTACTTCGTATGTTACTTAAAATAATATTTTTTTTTGTTTTTTTAATAACAGGTGCATCTTAGATTGAGCCATGAGATGCAGGGGCAGGATAGACGTTTTTCTATTTTAAATCAGTTTTATCCAGGTGGTTCTGGAATTCACTTTCACCTTACCAATTTATGTTCATCTCTTAGTTGTTATGGAGTCAGTCTTTGTTTTTTAATAGCTTAGAAAAGCTTCTCTTCGCAGTTGAAGATTTGAAAGATTGGGATTTTTTGGTTAATCTGGTTCAGAATACTAAGAAGAATCAGAGTTCTTTTAAGAAGAACGTTCCTGTAAATGTCCTGACTGGGGTTTCGCCGTCAATCTCTGAGATTGATCTGGTGATATGAATACGAATAATCCTTTTCAACCGGCGATCCAGCAATAGGTCGGCAGTGATACGGCGTTCTGAAGGCGAGTGCGGAGGTGGAATCCCGGCGATAACAATTGATCATGGTGGAGGTTCTTGCCGACATCGATTCAGACGTTCTAGCACAGTTAACGACACATATTTTTGTTGTGTTTTAATCTTTCTACGCGTAGCTGTTCTTGTTCTTGTTCTGTTTGTATATATATTATCTTACACGTGTTTAGGCCTGTACTAGGCGTTGTAATGGGTGTATCACTGTTTGCAGCCATAATGGACTTTAATAAAATCAGAAGTTGAAAAAAGGTCAGATGATTTCGTCGTTACATGTGTCATTATGAAAGTTCCCAAATACATTCGGAAAACTTATGATGTTAAACATTGAATGTGGAATAAAATATTCAAACGACTTTATTGAAAATTATAATCACTCCGTTTCGAAAGATCCATATTTTATGAAAAAAATTTGTTACAAAAAATATATTTTTTATATTTTAATATGTTAATTAATGATAAATTACAAATTTTAAAATGTTTATTAAAATTTTATTGGTTAAAATTATAAAAAATTGTTAACTACTAATTTTTTTTGCATTAGAAACTAAAATATTATATGGTTTTTTTTAATTAGTGTGAAAATTTTAAAACATGCATCAATTTGATATAGAAAAGGTATACTCGAAGTACAAAGCAATTTTTCTTTAAAATTATTTTCTAGAAAATGATAAATTGCCACAAATCAAAAATCTCATTATCAGCTAAAAAGTCCATGAAAATAAGAACATTATTGTGAGGGAAAGTATTTTGGTGTATTTATTCATATATAATGAACCATTTATATATGTGTACAATTAAAAGATTTGATCTTATCTAAGATCTAGAGATGCCAAGAATATTTTAGACGATAAACATCATAATGATCATCCACATATGTAATTATCCATAACACTCCCCCTTGGAAGTCTATTATGATAAAATGGTTTGTAATACGCTTTGGACGTTGCCTCATTAAAAGCCTTACTAGGAAAACTCAGTGGGAAAACCCATAGTTATGGAAAAGAGGGCAACACGTATTACTCCCCCTCATAAGGACATCACTCGAAACGACGAAGTCCAATAAGATGAACTAACTTCTTGGATGTAGCAGTTGGGAGCGCCTTTGTGAACATGTCAGCCAAATTTTCACTTGAACGAACTTGTAGGACACGAACATCGCCATTCTTCTGCAGATCATGGGTGAAGAAGAATTTTGGTAGAATGTGCTTTGTTCTGTCTCCTTTTATGTATCCGTCTTTGAGTTGTGCTATACATGAAACATTGTCTTCGTATATGACCGTTGGAGCTTCTTTCCCTGCAGATATACCACAATCTTCTCGTACATGTTGAATAACAGATCGTAACCATACACACTCACGACTAGTTTCATGGATAGCCAAAATCTCCGCGTGATTAGATGAAGTGGCTGCGATGGTTTGCTTCATAGAACGCCAAGAAATAGCGGTACCACTATATGTGAAAACATATCATGTTTGCGATCTAGCATTATGGGGATCAGACATGTATCTTGCATCTGCAAAACCAATCAAATCTTCCTTGGATGGGTTAGAAAAGAACAAGCCCATATCTTTTGTACATTGAAGGTAACGAAGTATATGTTTAATCCAATTTCAGTGTCTACGAGTAGGGCATGAGCTAAATCTTGCCAACAAATTTACTACAAATGATATGTCTGGTCTTGTATGGCTAGCAAGATACATTAGTGCCCCTATTGCACTTAAATATGGTACTTCAGGACCAAGAACTTCCTCATTTTCTTCTCTAGGACGGAAGGGATCTTTATTCACATCAAGAGATCTTACAACCATTGGACTACTCAAAGGGTGTGCTTGATCCATTGAAAATCTTTTAAGCACCTTCTCTGTATATGTCGTTTGATGCATTAAGATTCCATTCTTGAGGTGTTCAATTTGTAGTCCCAAACAAAACTTTTTTTTGCCAAGATCTTTCATCCCAAACTCTTTTTTCAAATATTCCATTGTTTGAGAAATCTCTTTGGGAGTTTCAATAATATTTAGATCATCAATATACACTGCAATTATAACAAATCCTTGGCTAAATCTCTTTATAAAGATGCATGGACTGATGAGATCATTTTTGTAGCCTTCCTTTAATAGATACATACTAAGGCGATTATACCACATGCGTCCTGATTGTTTCAGTTCATAAAGAGATCGATTTAACTTTATGCAATATTGTTCTCGAGAACTAGATCTTGCTGATTCTAGCAGTTTAAACCCTTCTGGGACTTTCATATAAATATCAGTATCTAGTGGACCATATAAGTAGGCGGTGACAGCATCCATTAATCGTAAATCAAGTCTTTCTTTAATTGCCAGACAAATAAGGAACCTGAAAGTAGTCTCATCCACCACAGGAGAGTATGTCTCTTTATAATCAATTATGGGTCTTTGAGAACACCCTTGTGCAACTAAACATGATTTATATCTCACAACTTCACCATTTTCGTTCCTCTTTCGCACAAAGACCCATCTGTGTCCCACTGGTTTCACACCTTGAGGTATATGCACCATTGGTCCAAATACTTTTCTTTTTGCAAGAGATTTTAACTCTGCTCCTTTTGCTTCATTCCATTTTGACCAATCATTTCTTTGTGTACACTTTTCAATAGATTTTTTTTCTTATGTTTCTCTTCCTTATTCATCATATCAACTGCTACTTTGCATGCATAAATATTATCGACGTCGATTTGCTTATCGAATCTATTTTGTTCTATACATGACACAACTTATTGAGATCTCTTCATTGTCTCAGGTACCTGAATTTCTTTCAGTCATGTTTAATATCTCTTCTGGAGATCATTCAAAAACTTTATTTATGCTCCTTTTCATTTACGAGGATTCATATCTTTAGAATCAATATATCTAGGCGTAACTAGCAGTTTGATATTGTTCATTTTTGGAGCATTTACAGCTGGTATAAGTGACTTGATCACTTTATTTATATGGGTCAATAAATGTGTCTCGCAAATGCTTTCCTAAGCTCTAATTGAATTATCTTTTAGACTTTTATTTGACATTCTCTTTAGTGTGAGGATCAATGATAATTCATATCAACATATTTACTTTTCCAGCTGTTTATTTTCTCCCCTTTATGTTTGAAATATTAGTTCACTTTTAGCATTCATATCGAGCATTACTTATATCCTTCAGGGATTGATCTAGATACTTAAGTATCAATGGATATTCGTATCCAACATATATTTCCAACCTCATTTGAAAACTCATCTTAATTACTCTGTGGTGGAGCAACTGGAATGTATATTGCACATCCAACATTCTTAGATGAAAGGGTTAAGTTAATATCCATTAATTGAGTTATGCTTAATGCTTGCATTCTAAAGTAGCTAACTAGGATCTTGAAAGTAGGACATGGACGACTATGATAGTAGGTTATGTGCAAGAATAGACTCTATTAAACTAGGTTGTTAGGCACATGCGAGAGCTTGTCTAATTAGCTTGGTGAAGATATCAAATCTTGTTCACACTTTGTAATAACCA